>CM067061.1:30906754-30929254 GCA_033980235.1 Diadema setosum | reverse complement strand
ATTAAACTGACGACGCATCATCTTATAGAATTCCCCCCCCCCCCCCGCCCACACACACACACTAGAATGATAACAGCAACAACAACAACCACACTAAAAACGACAACAATGCGAAATTTACGTCAACAACAGCGTCCACTCCATAGTGTACAGGTTTGAGTTCACTCGGTCACAACTCGGGGCATGACGGTCGATCGGGGGCCCCGAGCTCATTCCGTACATTTTGCTTGACACGGAGAGTGCTCTTACAATGACAGTCGTTATCTCTTGATAAACAGCCCAATTACCCCCACAGATAAAGGCTAATCCAGATGGCATAATGAAGATTGGATTGCCGAGCAAATATTACCATCACAAGCAATCGAACAAACCGCGATCTGCAACCGTTACTGATACCTTTGTCTGCTCGTGGGGCTAAAGTAACTCCATGGTCTACTTACCCCAGACACAAGAGTCATTTTTATCCTAAAATAACCCCTCAAAAATTGAGAAGCCCTGTAAATTAATCACAAGTCTTTATCTGATGTAAATGTGACTCTAATGGGAATGTATACAAACTACATATATCTCTGAACTTGTTTTTAAAAGGAGAGTAAATATATAGCGTATACTTATTATACACCAACAAACAACATAAATATCTAATTTATCTGATTTGTATGGGGGTTCATATCAGTTTTATAAGAATAATTGTCAGTCTTTTAAACAAATTTCGTTTTATTGAACCCAATTTCGGACGCGCTTTATACAATTCACCTTTTCAGCAAAAAAAAAAAAGAAAAAAAGAGAGAGAGAGAGGTCTCTCCCTCTCCTTCTTGTCTTCTTTTCTCTCTTTCATTCTTCCCTCTCCACCCCACCCCCTCTATCTCGATCTCTTCCTCGATCTCGATCTCGATCTTTTTGCAAACTCACTGCTTCTTCGATCTAGACTTTGTTACCAGTGTAAACTTTTGTCACGTACATGAGATTTCACGCGGACTCAAAGTGGAAATTGTCATCATCTCTGAACGTATGGAGAAAAAAAAATAATGATTAATGCAACGACAGATAAATGTTCGTAAAACGTCAATGAACCGGTCGGGAGGCTTTCGTACTGTATGTCGCCTATCCACTTTAAGAGCCTGTGGAATTATGATTTTATGACATTCAACTATACTGACTCGTCAAGTAGTGCCGATCTGCCAGACAATGCTTTGATTTAATATTCGTGGATTGTTTCCACCAACAAATACATATATTACACGAAAACGCAGCTGGCGACCGTAAACATCAAGTTTTATTCGATTTCGCTTGGCACAAATCATCCTGCCGTCTAAGCATCACTGACAGGGAGATCATATGTAATATCGAAATATTCTTAAGGCAAATGCACGATTTTTATCATGATTAAATATATCCTAGAGCTTGAAATCGGGTTACTCTAACGTCACACAGTTGCCAACATATTTGTTTACATTAAAACGAAGATTTCAGAGTACACATAAGCTTGGAGTATTAACAAATAACACATTATGCAGTTCGACGGCGCTTGTTTGCTGAGTAAAGTGCAAAAACAGAAGTAGGGCACTCGACAAAAAAAAAAAAAAAAATGTCGGGAGGCTTGCATCATGGAGTTACTCGCATAGTAGTTCCATGCTTGCACGGAGCTCAATGTTCACATTGTGCAACGGTCTTGGCAAGAGTCTATACCTGCAATTTTCAATTCGTGACATTAACATTCCTGGAATATAAAATCCCTAATTTGATTTCATGCCGTCATGGAAGGGAATTTATTGGCGAGGCATTCCATACACGATCGGGCTGAACGTGCAGTATTGTGCGCTTGGGGCACCGTCTTAAGCCAGACCGTGTGCCAACCGGGTTGACGGTCACGGAAATGGGCTGTAAAGGGTTAAGCGAGATGACGCAGTAAGATAGAAGCACGTCTCCCTTTACTACATTGATAATATACATCTTTTTCTTCAATGAGAAAGCGAATACAATTTGCTCCCCTATACTCCTTATGTATGCCATGCCAGTCATGGGGTTATGGCAATTACGTGCTTTGCGACCGTTCACGTTATGAATGACTGCAGCGTAAGAGCCTTGCCCGTGAAAGTGAATGCAAATGGACTGAAGACATCAAGAATTGTACTTGTACAAGTCTCTGTACTTTATAAAGTAGTTATATTTTCTTTACGACAGTTTTGCTAGGCGATGACAATTACTCGCGCTCTCGTGTACATACCTTCGCACCAGTGGCATAAATCAAACGGAAATCTCAGCAACGCAGGAATTTGTATACGTGCCAAATTACGCCACGCGTAACTGCACGCGGTGGTCACGGTGCCCTAGATACCATCAGTAAGTTGTAACCAGGCTTTCATATGATCATTAAAATGAGTGAGCTTTTCCTTGATTTCTTCTAGTAAGCTTAGAGTTTAATCTGTTCTCTTCAATATACAGTTATTATGGTCGTGTGTTGACTCTATAACGATATGATTTTACTTGTCGAATTGCATACTAGTAGTCTTTTCCATCGCAGCATCGGTAGCAAAATGTTCGAATTCATCTTTTTTCATAGTTTCCAAACCTATGTTGTTACTTTTTTTTTTATTATGCACCATTGAAGGAAATCGTCTGTCGCAGAAGAAAGAGAGAACGGGACGAAATGATGGATTTTTCTCGCTCTCTCATCCTTCTGGTCGGACATGGCTCGACTTGTAGAAAACAGGCAGATAAATGAAGAACTTATCGATTTGTACATCAATTTCACTATGGGGGACCTTGGAGCCCACCGAGTCCTCCATAGCAACGTCGGACAACACTAGTGGTGCAAGTAAGCACCAAAGTTGTCAATAGCACACATACACTTTAAATACTATTTACCATTGCATGTGGTACGACGTCTTTTTTCCCCCCAAGATTTACATACAGGATACATTAATGGATTTTAGAAGAATGAGTGGAAGAAAAAAATAGATAAACTTGCAGCTTCCAGACTCTGTGTTGAAATGAATATGCGCGCTCATAATCAGACACGCAAAGATACAAACATATACACACGCATATCAATTTCATGTAAATCATAAAAATAAATATATAGTGAGAGATGAATAGATAGATAGAAAAAGAGAGGGGAGGGGAGAGGTATAGATATAATACATATAATCATATATGTATTTCATACAGGCGGTTTGGGTATTAATGCAGGGAGGTGACGTCTCACCTCCCTATAGGTAAGGTAGAAAGAGAAATTGAAGACTGGTTTTGATGGTAGGGACGTACATGGAAGGAGAATTGGACAAGGGAGTGGGGGGGGGGGGGGATATCATTTAACCTCTCGGGGATATAAAACACATGCCTGAGTAAAGATTACTAGCTTAATATGCTCGTTGATTATATGCCTTTACCCGCGGCTGGTCTCTGCTACAACGCCTGTAATATTCTCTTTTGTGAAAGAAATGCCTGGAATAACCCTATTAACCTCCTTTCATGCACTGATAATGCGCCTAATTGCGCGGGCTATGATATTGATAATCTTAAAGGGAATGATCAGAAGATCTCGTATACGTCCAATGTATGGGGGCATGAGAGATGGATATGGGGCGAGGAGAGAGAGAGGTGGGGGATGAGAGAAGTGACAGTTTTTTGCTCTTGTTTTCATATCAAGCTAGAGTTAAAGAGAACGACAGAAAAATAATCATAATGATAATAACAACACAGATTATAACTGTAATGGTATAGATCAATAATATATATTTTTTTATAAGAACAATAATAATAACAATCAAGAATACTATGATATGCGAACAATGACGACTAAAATAGTAATAATCATAATGACAAGAAGAAGAAGGAGATAAAGAAGAAATGAAAATGATAGATGTGGCACAGATCCTGCGTTTTATGGGGCTGGGAGGTACCTTGAAAAAAAAAAATGGCTACATTATCGGCATCCATGGTAGAGACCCCGACTCCCCCCCCCCCCCCCCCGAAAAAAAAGGCACAACAAGTAAGACAACATAAACAACGACAAGCGAAGAATTTGACGCAAGAAACCAACCGAGAATAAAAGAATGTGTATAAATAGAGCACTATCATAATCATCATTTATACAGTAAATTAAGAGGTACAGACATTCCACATGAGCGGAAAGTATACCGACCCTTGTACCCCGCCGCCGAACTTGACCCCGAACTTGTGCTCTAATTAAGGTCAGACACCATAAGCACGATGAAGATAAGAGCTCCTCACACACAGATACCTCCCTGCCAGTGACAGGCCAGATTTATAAGATTAGTGCTCATTGGTAATTCATAGCGTGGACGGTTTCGATAAGACGTGAACGGTGTTCTTGAAATACCTAGATATCGACTTAAAATGTATCACTGTCATATTCTATGGTATGATATGTGATATAACACAAAACAATATATCATATCATATCATATCATATCATATCATATTTGTCATAAATGACGTGTACATAATCATATCTGATGTAACGGATCATCATGTAATCATATCTGTTTTTTGTGGTGTTTGTCTTGTTCTTGTCTACTGTTTGTCCTTTGCTCTCTTGTAATTCTCCGGTATTTACGTTTTCTTTCTTATTTCTACTTCTACCACTTTTTCTGTTCCTTCCTCCTCCTTCTCGTCCTCTTACATTCTTTTATGCTATCTCTTCCTTTCCCTGTCCTCTTGTCTCTTTCTGTTTCTTCTTTCAAAATAATTTCCTCTTTTCCTCTTTTTCCTTTACTGTGTTTTGTTTTTTTCTCTCTATCTTTCTCTTTACAAGAGAGGTTGCTTGTGTTTGTTTGTCTGTCTGTTTGTTTGTTTGTTTGTTTGTTCATATGTATAGGTTTGTAAGTGTTATACACCGATATATTATGTCTAGCTAATTGCTTTTTGATGTCATTTAGTCTTTTTGTCCACGAGGAGACTGCAAAATACAAGCTTGCTTTTTAGCATGTCTCCTCCATTTCCTGCAACTTTAGTTTCAATTCAATTTTCATTGTTCACTTTGCTTTTGTGATGCGTAGTATTGTCAACTTCCCGTATTTTTCTTTGTTACTACATTGCATTGATGTTGTGTTATTTTGTGTATGAAAATGTTGTTGGAAATGAAATAAATGAAATGAATGAAAAATGAAACGGAATTAAGCAGAAATAAATCAAATCAAATCAAATCAAAATATAATGTAATATAATATAATATAATATAATATAATATAATATAATATAATATAATATGATATAATATAATATAATATAATATAATATAATATGATATAATATAATATAATATAATATAATATAATATATATAATATATATGTAATATATTATGCGATGAACACTAAAACGTCTTCTACAACTCTACAGCATCAGAAACCATAATGACCTAAACTGACACACATATGTCACTTTGACGTCAATGATCCTAAGCCAATGAGAATTGAAAGGAATAGTGTTCTTCAGTGTTGACAAATTTCCATACATTCACACACACACGCACACACACACACACATACACACATATATGCAGACAGAGAGAGAGGAAAAAAAAAGAGATTTCAGGAGGAGATTGTTTGGAATTATGCAGAAAAAGGACTTATAGGCACACACCTTCAGAATAGGCAAAGAGAGAAGGGAAAAAATAACAAGTGACCTTTCATGTATAAAATATGAAAGGGGTATTTTGGTAGCAACTCCATAAAAGCGTAAAGACAGATGTTTTGTTTTCATATCTTTTTTTTTTCTTGTTGCATTTTAAGAGGCCCATAGGTCGACATGTTGCTTTATATCTTCTGACATCAGTCACATACGACATTCTTCTCTTTCTTCTTTGGATGGCTCGCTGGTGTCAACATTCATCATGAGCATTGCCACACCCCCTGCGCGGACACTCGAGTTCATTGCTCCAAACAATAATTCAAACTATCTCAAGTGATCTTCTCTATGGAGAGATATACTGTGTGTGTGTGTGTGTGTGTGTGTTAGAAGAAAAACGTGCGTGTGATTGTGTGAGTGTATGTTCTGTGTGTGTATATAAGAAACGTGCCTGTTGAGAGAAAAGTTTTCTCCGTGTGTACCCGCGCTTTTAAAACTACCTGTACCCCTAAGCTTATACCAGCCAGACGAAATTTTTTATTAGAGTTCTTAAATAACACATGCGTTGATGGTGTCTCATGCCCTTTTATTTCAAATATCTTCCCCTCAAAAGTTTTTTTTTTCGTTTTTGTTTTGTTTTTTGATGATGATGATCGGGAAAAGGTCGCTTGTTCGTACAACACGATAAGGATGTTTGGCAACGACTCGCCTGTGTCTGATTACGAGCACGAGCGAAAGCCAGCGATTAGTTTTCAGTTTCGAGCAAGATACAAACCATCCCCTTCAGAGAGTTTTTACGCGCCAACTCGCATGAAGCGTAAACACTTAAGTAGCTAGGCAAGAAACTCTCCATTTTAAAAGTGTAAAGACCATTTTAAATGTTATGTCATCTTCCTTTATCTGTCGCAAAGCCGTCAGACGCTAAAGATTTCACTCCCTCTGGAATACCAAAGAATCGGAAATGGATTAGCCGCTTCTGGGATTATCATGATTATCCAATTGAACGAAACAGAAATAACGGGATCTGAAAAGGCTCAATCAAACTCGTTTGTCCAGACTCTCTCTGACTGCCTATACGTCACTCACTTTCTCTATTTCCTTTGAAGGTTTCCCCTTGGCACACTTAGCGAAATTTACACAGAAAACTTTCTCGTCCCGCCTGTCTTCATTCGTCTCCCATTCCACAGCTTCGTATACATGGGACGACGTGCTACATGACCTGTATAAGAGTCGCGCGTTTGCGTTCGCTTTTCATTGCCTTCATACCTGTGTTTTGCATGGAGACTGCATAAGAGAACTCTTGGAAGTGAATCCCCCCCCCCCCCCGTACTGCTAAGTGGTTAACAATAACATAATGCACAGAATGTGTAAAGACACTTAATTTTAAAAAGAAGACAAAATTGGAAACCAATGATAGGATTTCATTTGCATCATTTTACATCTTGCCAAACTGTACATGTCAATTAAAATGATGTATGGTGTATACCAAAAGTTGATAATAATAATCATGATCTTGTAAATAATGAACATTCATCACATGAACCGGGTTGCTTCGCCTGCATGCACAGCATTGCGAGAGACATAAATCCTGTATGCACTATGATGGTATGATTACATGAACATGACGGATTATCTGTGTACTAGTACCTGGTATGAATAGGCCATGAGTGTATACAACCATGGACCTAGGTCCATGATACAACAACCACAACCCTATCTAGTGGGTCATCAAGGAGGTACCGTACCTCCTTGGTGTCATGGATCAGTGTATTTCAGTAATCAACATCCTGCCTTATCAAGACTTCATACAACGATAACGTAGCACATATAGACGGTGCAGGATACGGTTACAGTTCGTTATTCTGACATGTCTGAAGGGTCGTTTACACGGAGGGCTCGTTTAATAATACGAAAACGAAATAAGGTTCGTAATTTCGAAGGTTCATTGCATTACGCAATCTCTTTTCATTTTCGGATTAAACCATACAGGAGTTGTACTTCATTTTCGGATAATCGTACCTTCGGAATAACGAACCTTATTCAATTTTCGGATTAACGAACTTCCGGAATAGCGAAATCTATTTCATTTTTTTGGATAAGCGAATCTTCGGAATACTGAACTTAAATCATTTCATTTTCTGACTGACGAACCTTCTGAATAACGCCACAAATGTTCGGATCAACGAACCCTATTTCATTTTCGAAATTACTAACATTTAGGTAAAGGGGATGTGTGGTTCTCAATTAGGGACCTTCGGAATAA
The DNA here is from genome assembly GCA_033980235.1 of Diadema setosum. Lineage (NCBI taxonomy): Eukaryota > Metazoa > Echinodermata > Echinoidea > Diadematoida > Diadematidae > Diadema > Diadema setosum. The sequence goes on along the minus strand of CM067061.1, from coordinate 30,921,397 downwards.
CGAACCTCATTATCGAATGAATGAACCTTCGGAATAGCGAACATCACTCGCTGGATACACTGATGGTTGTATTAGAGTTACCATGGTGGCCAGTCGGCACGATGATCCTTCGTAGCGCGTTCTGAGTACATTAATGACTATACATGTTATAGGCATTGTCTCACTCTACAGCTGCATGGATATACTATAGTCAGACGTTTTAGTATGACATAATTCATCAATATTATGATATGATTTCTGATCTTGCCTTTGGTACTATTTTTATATGCGCTACATTTTTTTATATTTTTTTTAATCCTTACACCTATATCTGTGTATGATAACGCATCTCTATTTTCTCACATTTTTCTTTTACCTTTCATATGTTTGTTTCGATTACTTTTTTCTTCTCTTTTCTTTTTGTTTGCGTTACACTGTGTAAACCTACCTGCAATATTTCAATATCTGAACAAAGTGTGAAAGTGTACTTTTTACTCGTTGCCATATCACTTTTTGGCCATTATTTTTGTACATTCTGGTAACATAATTTATTTTGTTTTTGCATATGGTAATCTCCTGCTGTTTTTTACTTTTAATTTGTTAATTTTTGTATCTTGTTTACTTATGCAGATATCACATCTTGCTTGTTTCTATGTGTTCGTTTGCTTTCTTTTTTGTTGCTGTTGTATTATGTGATTTTTACTCGCAATATGTACTATTTGTAACAGGGCTCACTTGAAAAGCGGGCCCTTGGGCCCTGAACGTGACTACCCTGTTCTTTTTTTTTTTAAATAAAACTGAATAAATAAAATAAATAAATAAAAATATGAAATTGAAAAACATCAAAGGTTTACTCCGAGGCGCGACTACGACTTAAATTGTTGCTGAAACACGTCTCTAAGAACTGACGTAAATATGACTATATTTATAATACATCTTCATTTCATTTAACTAGAACGTTTATTGATCTAAAATTCCCTACTCGACATCCTAAGGCCGAATAGGTCAGCTGCATTCAAAATTCGGTGAAAATTGAGGGAGATATGCACAGTATGATATCAAGCCACGTTTGGCTTATTGATTTGATTACGTTGGAGGCACTCTGATTTCGTGACGAATCCTGGGTCATTTTGGCCAAGATAGAAGACTAATGTTTATATGAACGAGTTTATTACAGTCATCGCTGTCTCGTTCATATCCCGTAAGTGCATGATAGACATACACAAGAGCCACTCCTATCATTTCGTTTCGGTTGTTAAAGACCCAACCAAAAATAGACATCGGATCATGGACGAGACAGGTTAAACATTAAAATCCGCAATCATTCGTCACAGAGTGAAACTTGCATTTGTACAGACAGCAAGCAGATTATTTAGACCACATAACTCTTATAGATTTCATAAAGTTAGGTCCTACTTCCAAATTACTGGGAATATCAAAAGAAATATGTTTTGGCTTGTAGCCAATTTTAAACATTCACTGAATTCTAAGATGACGATAGTGTTTCCTTTCTATCTACTTGCCTGAACTTTAGAAACTGGAAATCAATATCTTCACAGATTTGTGATATTCATAATCGCATGATGGTGACACATACTGCGACAAATACTCCGGCTCATTTTCACCAAGGGCTTAGGATTAGGTTTAGGGTTGTGATAGAGTTTTAGATTCAGTTTGATATGAGGATCAGGATTGGGGTTAGGGTTATGTTTGTGGGTATCATTTATGTTGGCTTGGCGTGCAGATATTTCATTGGAGCATTTATCGCAAGAGCAAATGTCGGGAACCAGAAGTCACTTGACTTCAAGATGATTAACCGGTACAGTTTTTTATTCCGAAAGTTCGTTATTCTGAAAGTTCGTTAATCCGAAAATGAAATAAGGTTCCCCCATGCCGAAGGTTCGTTAATCCGAAAATGAAAAGACGGTGCGTGCTAAGGAGCCTTCGGAATAACGAACCTTATTTCATTTTCGGATTAACATATATTATCTTCGGAATAAGGAACCTTATTTCTTTTTCGGATTAATCAGAATAACGAACTTTCGGAATAACAAACTGTAACTGACTTATTTTATCCTGAAGTGGAAGCAAGGGAATTTTAGGACAGACTTCAGTCTAACGTAGTCATTTCGACAGACTGAGTAAAAAAAAAATTGAGACATGACGCGACGGTACCCCCCCCCCCCCCCCCCGCACAACCTTCATTGTGGAAAGGGGCTGGGAGCATGTTTGAACAATGTTGTGTGTACCCTGGCTCAACTTCACTCACATAGGTTGTAAAGACAGTGAGAGTATGAGTAATGGTTTGTTAGCTTTGGTAGAGGTAACATGAAAAGAAGGAGATTATAGTTGATAGATGATAAGAAAACAAGGTCAAGAGTTGGAGGAGGTGACTCAACTTATCAGTTATCGGGGGGGGGGGGGATCTAACAGAGATGTTGTCGGTCTTTTTAATTTTCGTTCGAGACGGAGACAAAGCTGTTGTTGAGTTGGCGAATGAAACGTCGCGCCGACTTTGGCAGACGAATTCATTGAAATGACATTAGTAACTCGCCGTCAAAATCACAGATATTTCGCTCGATACTTTTTTAGCCCATCAAAAGATAAAATGACATCAATTTCATATTTTTCTCTTTCTTGCCTTTCCTCGCTTCCTATTTTACTCAAATGATCGCGTGGGGTAAGAAGGAGAAAGAGATACCTAAGAGCTTATATTCCAAGCTAGGCAAATTGCGAGGTGATGTCGGTTGCGCTGCGCTAACAGCATCACTTTGCACTCACGTTTTTTTTTTTCTTTTTTCATCAAAGGAGAAATATTTCGGAGGACGAAGACACGAGCAAAAGAGCGAAACAATCAGATAAAATATTCGGGGAAAATCATACGAATGATGAGGCTGTCACGACTGTTTAAAAGCCACCCAATGATGCCAACAAGGCGCACTGCAGGCAGCCAAAAACTGTCTGTGATCATGTTCATGACTCTGGGTCATGTGATTTGACGTCTCTATAGTAAAGCCCCCCCCCCCCCCCCCCCCCAGTCACCTCATCGAAAAACAACAATAAAAACAAACTTTCTTAAAACTTTCCGGAAAATCACGTGAACAATAGGCCTTTCTTCATCAGAGGGACGTCCTCGACGTAGGATGCCATGTGAGAACATAATTATACATTTGGAGGATATCGCGTGAGTGCGTGTTTTTCCAATTTGATTTCTGGCGACTTTTTAAAAAGACTTACAAAATAAATAGCCTCTTGGGAGCGACTTTAAGGCAACACTACCAGAACAACTCTTTTGCCGTCTCTTTGAGGCGCGATCTACGATGACTCACCATGGCCGCAATGGCCATGGCAACCTTGTTCATGATTGTCTGACTGCGAGAAAACTTTGTCTTTGTCGTCTGGTTTTGCTTCTCTGTTTACCAGTCTTTCGTGGTGTAGAGAGAGACCTGTCTTAAAAAAACACCTTTGCCTGTATTCTCCATCGTTTCGTTTTGTTTCTTTGTGTGTTTGTTTGTTTGTCTCTTGTTTTGAAGAAGAGTTTTAAGCAATACAGTTAGTACTAAGATTACATATTTCTCTCGTGTGGTGCACGGTATCGACGCAAAAGACAAACCACGACAAAACTCGAAGAATTGATTATGTGGATGACATGAAGAGGGACCGGAGTGTATAGCGCTTGCACAGCACGTCCACCAGACCACTCTCAATTGCTCATAAGTGCAGTGAAGTTGATGGAGGAGATCGAGACAGACATAGAGATGCATCTTAGAATGAAATGACATGTGTACCTCAAGGGTCATACACAATCGACATGTGTACTAACAAAAAGAATGAAAGAAAGAAAGAATAATGATAATAATAATAACGATAATAACAGCAGCAATGATACTACTACTACTACTACTACTACTACTACTACTTCTACTACTACTAATGATAATGATAATGATAATAACGTTGTCATTATCATTATTGACAGATGATGATTATGAAATATGAATTATCTTCTCTTGTCCTCCCTATTATCATCATAACCATACTTGTCATTATTGTTGTATATAATGCACGCCACGTTAGAAGACCGTATCTAATCCAAATTGTCATAATTACCACACAAAAAAAAAAATATCTTCATGGAATTTGTTCGATTTCGATATTATGTGACTGAACTCTCCTCTCTCTTTCACTTCATGACTCCCCCCCCCCCCCCTCAAAAAAAAGAGGAAAAAATAAAACGAGTTTCCGCTAATTGGTTCCACTTCATTGAAGTACCCAGCTGAGAAATCTTTAGTATTGTGTAGTATAGTGTGTATAGATTCCCCTTCTTACTAAATCTCCCCCATACAATTTAAAAACAGTTGGCTAAAATCGATCGAAACATGCAACAATGCATAACTTTTTTTTTTCAATTCCATTTACTTCTTTGCATGATGTGTTTCAATGCCACTAACACACCGTTATACAGCAACCATTCTAATGCAAGCCCTGCACGCAAAAAAAAAGAGAGAGAAGAAACGAAATCACACAGGGTGAGTGGAAAAAATACCGTGGATTGCGAGTAGCGGGGGGAGAACTGGACCAACTTATATTTCCATGTAACTAACCCCCCCCCCCCCCTTCATTACAGTGCTTTGTTGGGTGAAAAAGGCATATTCAACTGTTTATCTATTTCCTCATTCTCTTGAGACAGCGGGGGAAAAACAGCACCCGCAAGGACGAAGGCGTAATTTGGGAGGCTATTTATGAATGAAAAGTCGTTCTTTTTGACCTGCCGACAATGCAGTTTCGTGCGTTGCTCTCAGCATGCAATTTCAGGGTAACTGCCCCAAATTTCTCTCTTTTTAGGGGACGCGGTCTCCCCTTTTCTTTAATCTTTTTCTTTTTTTTTACCCCAACATGTCACACATTTGCGATGTATTTACTCTGATGCGTCATCGATTGGAAACGGCAGCAAAATGAGAGGAGGGAACCAAACACAAATGGGTGCAGGACATTCATGCGATGCGTACGGACTGGACCATTCGTGAAAATGGGGGGGGGGGGGGATCATGTAACTACATCTACTAGTATTATAGCCGTGTACAGTGTATCTCGATACTACAGAAGTATGGGAAAGTCACACGAAGAGCCAATAGCATCGTCAAGTTTATGATTTTTTTAATAAATTCTACCGAGAGTTGAAAACACTTTCTTTAAACGTCAATTATCTATTTGACAGTTTGATATTCTGATACTTTGTAACGCGTTACATTTACTCTCTTCTGTAAAATAAATTTTGAAATCTCGTCTCGTGGAAATCTTGATCGCATAATTTGCGAATTTAATGAGAAAAAAAAAACGATTTGTCCTCTGAGGGTCATATCAAGTATTCCAAATCCATCTCCAGAGTCTATCGTATTCATCGATATTCAATGATCTCAGTTTTTTCTGGGTTTTCCCCTACACGGGTGGAGAGCTTGAAAAACTCGCGACGTCACACTACAACTGCAGATTCACAAATTATGATTCCTCATGAGAAAGCTTCTGTTCCAAATAAATGTACGTGGGCAGTGCATTCACCAGCAGGTTGGCCTCATGAATGGTGGGGGGGGGGGGGGGGGGTAAAGAAGTGTTGGTAGGGTGTGACGAGAAACAAGGGCAACGAGCAACGAGACTGTCGCTTGGACCGCGTATAATCAGATAGCGCACGAAAACGCAGAGTTACCGGGAAAAAAAATGTGTAAGGAGTGATGGTGATATGAAAAATGGCAAATATGCAGAGATACCTAATACCTGCAGTGCAGTGTAAAAACCATTCATTCCCCCCCCCCCCCCCCCCCCGTTAGCTGCAGCAGTGGAGTGGTTGAATTAGATATCGGACGGCAACGGCGGATTTGGAGAAATGCTCGCTGATTTGGCAAGTGGTAGCACATCGCCTGAATGGCTGACTTCGCCATGTTCGCACCACAGCGCTAAGAGAGACAGGCAGCACCAAGAGTAGACGATAGATTCTTTGATTTATGATATTTATGTTACATTAAATCCTCTTCTTCTTAAAAAAAAAAAGTAATGGAAATTGAAGTGGATTTCACCTTACGGAAATAACAACAACAGCAAGAAGAACAAGAAAATCGACTGAGAAGTAGATAATAAATCATGCCTGATGCAGTCCAGACAGCAATGTTAAAACTGCCATCAGCATATTTCTAAATGACTCATAATAATTTCAAGGATTTGCATGAGGAAAAAGAGACTGCAGTGGTACCTTCCTGATTCTCCAGTTCATTAATGGTTGAACACCAATGAAATGTAGGCCTATATGACTTTGGAGCCACATGTGTCGCAGCTCCAAGTCCCACCTCCCTGGTATGACAAAAGTTACTGCTAGTGAGTGCAACAGTCTACGGATGTGGGCAAGATTCCTCCAAGGAGCTGTAGATCCGTGATCTCTCAATCACATCATCCTTCAAAAGCTAATACGGTGTCCCACTGTGTATCGCCCCTAATTCATCCCCACTTAGGAGTAAGATATAGACTCTCGCTGCGCCACAAGTCTCTTCCTTTTGACAAGCAACTTTTCATCTTCAACGGCGACATTTTGCTCAGCTTGTCTTTTATACACAATTACAAACGATGTAGGTAGATGATAGCTCAATGATTTTGTCCTCATGCAATTTCGAATGATAATTGATCATTAGCGATAAGGAAGTTCATGAAACGGCGACACTTTCTGTCCTAAAATGATACCACTTATGCGGACGAATCGTGGCACTGAGTACAGAGCGCTGAGTGATGTGATTTGTGGATAGCAGTATGCAAGAAAATGTGCGATATAAAATATACGATGTATTTCTTAATGGTTCCTTTTGTTTCTGAATATTGTGCGTACAGAAAGAACGAAAACAGACAGGCAGACAACTAGATAGATGTATGGACAGACGGACTGGCAGACAGAACAGACAGACAGACAGTCACACTCATGGAAAAGAGGATGACGGACAAAAAATTATGATAATATAGAAGAGAAAGCGGGTGAATAGGGTTGCGCTATTCTCTGTTTCATATTCCGCGACGCCACAGCGCGTAATAACATAAACGCAAACAAATTTTGAAAGATAGATAACGAATCACAAGTGTAGAACTACGTTTGCATAGCGTTCATTAACTCACTCAGGCAGCCGTCGGCACGGAAAATGACTTCAAACTCATCCGTCGCTTCGACAAATGAACTACACATTATCAGAATATTCCTCTAATCTCATCTTCTGCCATTCACTAACCACAAAAGATTCCGACGGTGTCGTCCCATCACTGGCCTGAGTCATTCACATCTAAAGCTGGACTACTGAGGGCTCTGAAAGGCTCACATCAGGAAAATGCTAACACAATCAAACATAGAAAGTCTTTATTTTAAGAAAAAAAAAAGACTCTCCAAATTGCATAATTATAGAAGCATGTGCCCCCAAGAACAAAAATGGAAAAAAGTCCATACTTGCTGTGCTGTTCGAGCATCAATAAGTCACCGTGATTGTTTCGTTTACTCCTGCTAATTTCACGTCTACCGTAAATGTCTGCATCATATATACAGAGGCACTTCAGGAGTAATCAGACAATAAAGCCACCACTACCACCATCACCATGTGCACCACCACCACCACCAACAACAACAACAACCCTCTTCTGTGTTTTCAAACAACAACGACGACAACAACAACAACAACAACAATAACAACAACAACTCTCTTCTATGTTTTCATATGAAAATAAGAAAACAAGAACATCTTATTTATACAGCCCACATCGCAATTCTAATCTAAAAGGAACCGGAAGTGTGTATAGCTCCACGGAACATCACACCACCGAAGTAGGCCTACATGTCTTTAGCAAAGGATGCAATTTCCCATTTTGTGTTTTTCCCTTCCCTTCCATGGCTTCAAGGGTGGAAGTTGCTGTTAGCATCGATCATTTATATGATTTTTCCGCAATTCCCCGGGTGCAAACTTGCCAAGTGGCGTAGAAAACCAATTTCCCTTTCAGCTGTCTAATGGCATAAATAAATGCGTCCTCAGAAGAAGAGGAAAAAAAGGAAACTGGTGTCCCTGACCCAAATAGCACCGATCAAAAATATTCGACCCAGAGTTGTTATGGGTCATTTGGGGATAATGCAGTTGGAAACACGCTCGTGGGACCCTTACCTCTCCTCATGTCCAGCATCACCTGAAGGAAATGCCTTATTCGTTCCTGTTAATTAAGATATCACTCATGAATTAAAACTGGTGTTTACGTGTGAAATGTATGTTCGACATAACCAACATGACGTGTGGATAATGTCTTCATACAGACTTGGTAGACGCGCATGATAAAATGAGACGTACAGTTTATCATAATAAGTTGTAATCCCGTAACTTACGAGACTTTCTCGAGACTCACTGCTTTCAAACCCAACTCAAACAACATCTCGAATGCCGAATGCGAATTACAGGTGGACCCTGACTCTTGCAAATTACAGCGTCTTTGTGAACCTACAAATGACACCACACACGTCATTAATACAATGAGGGAGAATCTTCGTAATAATGAGCCACCAATGACTGTATGCAAGCTTCTTTCTTCACACAACATAAATACGAAAAACAAACTGTAATTTGTCCCTTGGAAAGTGTTCTTGAAGGTTGTTGCAATGTCACGGATCGGGCGAGCTTCGCTTTTTTGTTTTGTAAATATCTTAAAAGTGAAAACTACCTCCGTTTTCACTGCATGCTACACATGTGATAACAACAGCAGCATTACTGCGCTTGCTTTTATTCACTTCAGTATACTCGACCTATTGTTTTCATATTTTCAATTACATAACGACGATGCAACAATTTCATCTACTAAAAATCCAAACAGTGCTTTAGAGTGATATCCTTTACTCGGTTCCTTCGAGATCCTCTAAATCGGGTGCCGCCAATCTGGATTGAAATGGAATTTACATCGTCAACGTCGTCCATAACGGAAATTCGACGCAATCTCGTCTGTCACTGGCCGAGGGATTTAGCGCGATTGCCAGGATCACGGACTTGGACATGGTAAACGGCGATTCCGTATATACACTGCCGAATCTAATTTCCTCATGCGTAGGAGAAGAAAATCGATGGCCCTGTTGGTGGAGAACTTGAAGCCCTGGATAAATGAATCTTCATGAATCTCCCACTATAGAAGACATACATGTACGGTACAACTTTCTTCCTTGCCTGACATATCTTTCGATGCATATGAAAGGTAAGTAATTACGTCGCTTTGAGACCAACATTTTGAAAATGATGCTCAAGTAATAACAATCAACATTGTATTAGGCACTATCAGCGTCAGGATTGAGAAGTAGTATGGAGCGAGTGATTTGAGATGGGGAGAGGCGCGTTAATGGAAGGGTGGCAGTTTGTATCCCGATGTAGAGTCTCTTTATGCACAGGAAGTGCGCAAGTAAGGTGCGTCGATAGAGATATGGTATGGCACGTCGATGGAGATGTGACAGGTAGGTGGGTCAATGGAAATGTGGTACGGTGCGTCAATGAGATGTGGTAGGGTGTGTCAACGGAGATGTGGTAGGGCATGTCTATGAGATAAAGCAGGGTGCGTCGATGGAGATGTGGTAGGGCGTATCAATGAAATTATGTGGTAGGGTGCGTCGGTGAGATGTGGTAGGCTGCGTCAGTGGAGACGTGGTAGAGTGCACCAATGGAGATGTGGTACGATGTGTCAATGAAGATGTGGTAGGGTGCGTCAGTGGAGATGTCGTAGGGCGTATCAATGAGATGTGGTAGGATGCGCCAGTAGATATGTGGTAGGGTGCGTCAATGAATGGTGGTAAGGTGTCCCAGTGGAGTGTGGTAAGGTGCGTCGATAGAGATGTGGTAAGGCACATCGATGGAGATGTGACAGGTAGGGTGCGTCAATGGAAATGTAGGGCGCGTCGAAGGTAATGTGGTAGGTAGGGTACGTCAATACAGCTGAGATGGATGATGACGGAAATGTGGAGACGCGTGTCAATGGGATGTGATAGGGTGCGTCAGCAGAGATGCAATAGGTTGTGTCAATGAGTGGTGGTAAGGTCACGGCGCATCATGTCAGATCAGTGAGATGTGGTACAGTGCGTCAATTAGTTGTGGTAGGGTGCGGCACTGGAGAGGGCGTGCGTCGATGAGATATGGAAGGGTGCGTCGATGGAGATGTGGTATGGTGCGTTCCATCGAAAAAATACTATGAGGACTGGACTCCCGAAAAGGAAGAATGAAAAGAGAAGTTAAAGGCTGACTAGGGCAGAAAAACAAACAAACAAACAAACATGATTCCATACAGTGTAATTTTCATAGCCAGCCGTCTTCATCTCTCTCTCTCTCTCTCCCTCTACCTATCTATCTATCTATCTATCTATTTATCCATCTATTTATCTATAATTATATCTATATACCTATATCTCTATATAATCTATATATCTATGGCTCTATCTCGGGGGGGGGGGGGGGGAAGGGGCGGTAAGGCACTGGACGTCTGAGCAGTTTCTCATGATACACACGGTGGTATACCTGCCTGCCGTCTGGAAGCTAGGCCAGCTAAAAATGCGTTATCGTCACCTGTCAGTACCACATCATTTTCGTCGGTCGGTCCAGGCATCCGAACAATGCGTCCGGAGAACACGACACCCCATCTGCATCGAACAGGTCCCCCAAGACGAGAATAATCACGATCGTAACTACAGATGTCGTTACGAGTAGGGCGACGAATATGTCACCACTCGTCAACGCATGCACAGAACAAAACATCAAAAAGGACATCGCCGGCCTCTTTTTATACTGCCCATAGTTTTAGGACTTTCCGTGACGAACGACGAACTTAAGGAGCCAAGTGATATAATGACGTTACCGAAGAACGACGTCGAATAGCAGCGATGACAAGCAATTAGAGGCTGACAGCGCTATTTCTAGCCCCATCAATCAGGGTCATTACATTGACGAGCGGGCTCGGCGAGTTGGAAAGCCATTTCGTCGCTTGCCTGCGAAGACCTTACCTAGCACTCTGAGCAAGAGGATGGGAGTCCACCTCCCGAGATCAAGCATGTCTTTGTACAAGACTACATAGTGTTTGTGTGAATGTGTTTTTCTTGCCTATCTGTCTGTCTGTCAGTCTGTCCGTCTGTCCGTCTGTCTTTCTCATTCTCTATCTCTCTCTCCCTGTCTTGTTAACTAGAAATTAAAATCTTATTGCCAGCTTTATGTGCCACATGGTCGATCTATGTTGGTAAGGATAACTGTTAATTTATGAGAGCCTCTCTAATTATTGGACTTTCGGTAACAACAACTAATAGAATGGCGTTACCGGAGGTGCCCACGAAGTCCAGTCCTTCGTACATCATTCTCATCGACGCTCATCAACTCCACGTCAGATCCAGTAAATTGAAATGTTCAAACCTCTCACCTCTACCATCCACTATGATACCCATGATGCCTCACCGAAGAAGGTGACGAATACACACCTGGACACGCCCCCACTCTCCCTTCCCCCTTCCCTACCCTCTTTACACCCTCAATGCACTGTCACAAAAAGCGTCAAAGCACACAACTTGTAATACGAGGGACGGAAATTGGGAAGCGCATGTCAACATTGCACATTTTATCTACACAGGGAGGTGGGAGGGGCCTGCTCCCCTGCCCTCGTCTACACACGCGTGATATGGTGAAATGACACCAGGTGATCTATCGTGATCGATTACAGTAGACCTCAAATAAAAATGCAGAGATACAGCTTTCTAATATTTCCTCTCTATATCATAATTATGTCAATCACATGCCTAGCATTTTCTTTATTACACGCTCAGTTCCTTGTGTAAAAGATGTTGTCCTCGCTGTATATTCATTTCTTGATTGCGATTCAACATCTTCAGTTTACCCCCGCCCCAGAAAACACACACATACACATACACACGCACTATTCACATCCATGACCCCAACACAAACAAGCAAACACACGCACGCACGCACGAACCCCTCCCCCCCCCCCCCCCGTATTGCATGCAGAAACATCAGCTATCATAATAGAATTATTTATAAATATGTAAAAGAACGAAAACACGCATTAACGCTAAGGCGATTCGGGAGCAAGTAAATCCCCTCTCATTCACTGGTGCAATGCACTATTCAACTAACATGAAAACATATCATTGCCGTGATATCCATTTTCAATAGTGCAAATCGTTCGCTCGTTCTACACAATACACGATATAAGATCTGTTGCATTACGAATTGATCAATGTATAGGACTAAGCAGAGTAAGAAAGGTGGGGGTAGAGAGAATCACTGCACTTTATGTCAGAGTCGAATAGTTTATTTTTTTCCTCAGCTACATTGAAATAATTAGCGCTTTTCACGAGCACCTTTGTGACCAGGTTGTTGCATTTACAAGTAAACGCTGAGCCTGTACCAATCTCCTTGGAAGTAGCTCTATTTTCCTCATTCATGATAATTTTTGAAAATCTCGAAGCGTATACGACCAATACATTTAGTTTACGTCATCAATAAAAAAAGAAATAGAATGAAATCATCTTAAATTTGGTTCAGTTTGGATGAACGTCACGACTAAATATGATGGAATCTTTGCATAATCCATGATATATTGTGGCAGTAATATAGGTGGTTCGATGTAGACTGGAAGCTTTCTTTATGCGCATTGACGCAAACACATTTTGCATTTCAATCGCAGTCAGAGCCATAAGTTGCGATATAATGCGATTCAATAAGTCCAATTGTCAACATTACTTCTAGCATATACCAAATTACCGCAGAAATTTCATCTAGTGCGGGTATAACGTCACTACGCGGCTACCGACAGCTTATGATGACACTGGTTTCGCTCGCAGCCCTTTTTAACGCCTTCTCCACGCCCTCCTCGGTTGGCGGTGGGAGGTGGTACCTAGCGATGACGAATCCCCAACGAACGAGGGACCGAGCAAGTCACGGCATCACACCCTCCACCTATTTTCGGATTTTAAGACACACACACACGCACACCCTCTGTCTCATACACACCTGAGACAGAATATTATCCAATCTCTCAACAGATATAATAGAAAAAAAACCTATGGTAATTCACCGAGTCATGGCGAAACATGGTTGAAGTTTCAAGATTCTTGTTTTCTGAATTTATCGCGTACAGAAAATAATACTGTATATAGACAATAAAAATGCAAAATCGTTTAGGCAAAAAAGTAAAACATCGTTCTTACCTACTATATACATACAATGCACACACATATATGTTTATACATGTATATATATATATATATTTATATATATGATATTTACATATATCTTTATTGAAAACAATAATTGCTCGAGTCTGTGCTTGTGGAGAAATAAGAGAAGATGTAGGTACGTTTATAAAAAGCAGGAAATAAGAATCAATATGAAAACAGTGTCTCTATGTGGCGATAGCATTAATGTCTTTGAATATACTAACACATATACGGTCCAATTCGGGTAGTGTTGAATACAAGGGTGCTTCTCCTTTATCTTTATTTTTTTTTTTTGACAAACTTAAGTTGTAAGTACAGAATTACCCATTTGCACTCATCATTATTCTTTAGGGCCTTGGTAACTTCAAACCAGCGAGGATTGTCTTCTTTTCAAGAAAAATAAAGATAGTGATTTTGATTGTTTTTTTCCAACCCGGCTCCTTCGGGAAGCTCAACAGGGAAAGCCTGACACTTTGTTTTCTTGTGTTTTGTTTGTTTATTCTGTTTCTCTGTTGTCACTTGTATTGTTTTGCAAATGCCGAATAAATAATAATAATGATAATAATAATAATGACAATAATATAAATGGTGGTAAGAGAGATAAAACTCCGAGAGAAGAGCTGGAAGCCAAGAGAATATCAAAGATTGTAGGAAAATCAAAGGATTGAATTGATACTGTCAATGAACTCACCTCCCCGCAATCCATTGCCATGTCCAACTTTCTCATGCTTCTGTACACAGTGGCCATGTTAAGGTAGGCGTGAGTCCTCATCCTTGGGGGCCATTCCTGCCCCTTACACCTGATCAGCTCCCGAGCTCTCACGTAGAACTTCAGCGCCCTATCGTAGTCCTTTAGCACCTTGTAGGTGGTGCCTAGCCAGCCGTAGACTTCACACTCCAACATCTCGTCCGCCGTATCGATGGCAACCTTCACCGCTTTCTCTAGGTTCTCTAGGGCTTCCCGGAAGGCGCTGAAGCCCAGGTTGGAAGCAGCAAGAGCAAGGTGGATGTACCCCAACCGCGGGGAGTCTTGTCCAGCTGTGGCGAGACTGTGTCGCGCATACGACAGCGACTTGTGGTATTCGCACAGCCGCTCGTTCGACTTGGCCAAGTTCAAGTAAGACTCCGACTTCAGCTCGTCGCTCTCGAGTTCGGAGGCAATGTCCATCTGCTGGACAGCGTAGTGCATCATCTCCCTGGCGAACCCCCACTCGCCGTACACCTGCCCGAGGTGTCCCAGCACAGTGAAGCGTAACTCTGGGTCCTTCACTTTGGACAACACCCGCTTCCATTCGTGCACAGCTTGCTCAGATTTCCGTGCCTGGTACAACTTGAGTCCCCGCTCAATTTTTTGTCTTGTCTGCCGCTGACCCATGGTCCAATTCGCCTTCACAAGAGACAGCTTTTCAGCTTGA
>CM067061.1:30631754-30901754 GCA_033980235.1 Diadema setosum | reverse complement strand
GACATGTATCATTCGTAACTGTTACCCTTTCAATACCATCATAATTACTCCGTCTTTTTTAATCATCATTAGTCAATATTGTTTATCTCTATATACAAATCAGTTTATTTGGAAACATTCTCAGTACCAAACTATGTTATTCATAATCGCTAATTCAGTGGCACATCAGTGGAATCCTCTCGGAGCATCTAGAAGCCTTCTTGGGTTTGATTCCGCATGACCAGGATGTATTGTAATTCTTTGAATGCAGTATCATTTATGAAACGAGAAGTTTATAGCATACTAAAAAGCATATCGTCTACTGTATGCATAAGCACCACGCACAAAGAAATAAAACATTGCTAGAACGGCTGATATACTTCTCTCCGAAATTTCTTTGGCTTTTAACCCATCGGGCCAAGAGCCTTGCTTTTAGGGGGCGGGGGTATGCACTGTCATGGAGAGAAGAAAATTGCTCAGGTATCGGGAGATGGATGAAAAGTTCGCGAAGAAGACGACCGATCAATCACCAACCCGACGATCCATCCATTCTTGGTCAATGATGATGAGCAGCACACTGGTCGGTAAGCCATATAGGACATGGTGGGGCATATCTTTCATTGACGGTTTCATTTGCGATTTGCCTGGAAGCAATTATAGGAAAGGGGGTCTTGAGAAGATGAACGCCATCTTTTTGAGTTGCAACATATCATTTACATGTCAGTTAGTTTTTTTTTTTAATCGATAGATTACCTGAATTTGAATGGACGATCCCTTCAGCAGGTTAGAATGAATTCAAACGAGTATAGGGAATGGTTAGTTTCTTGACGCTATATTCTGTGTCATTTGAAACTAAATCAAGTACTTGACTCATCCTAACCAGAAAGTGAAAACCTAGGATCACTTTCGATGCATTATGGTCGTGGATGATTGAAAATAAAACAAACATCAGAGTGTACTATATTAGATTTCGCGACAAACAGGACAAAGTCAGTAGTACTAGTCTATGCTCATTGAAATCTGCAAGAAAAAAACAACAGCACACATTTTGTTGGTTTGAATGACACGGGAACACAAGTCAACGTAATCGCAGCCTAAGATTTGCATTAAAATGGAAATGTTTCGAATGGCAGGATATCTTGTGTGTTATTTCAAAGTATACCCTGTTTTCCGCAAGCGTGTATTAACATTTCCACCTGCATACACTGATCACAAAATATTGCATTTTACAACTTCAGAGAGCATGTCCATTGTAAAGCGATTCGTACGCTCAATAGATCGCCTCTTTTGTATACCATCCACAAAGGGGAAATAATCATTAAAAAACAAACAAACAAACAAGAAACAAACAAAATGCCTACATACACGGGCATGGAATTTCGCTTCAATCAGAAGATGGGATCTGCTGTTGATATAAAGTTTACTTCATGAGAGTACCTTTCGTGTGATAAAACCATATAACTCGTTCAGCCTGTTGATGGCTGACCGAGCTAGAGCACGGTGAGCCCATCGTTAGCAAGTCTCATTTTCAATCATTTGTCAGTCAGTTGCAATGAAATCTCATTTTCATTCCTAACTGTTCAGAACTTCTATAATTAGTATGATTATCATAAATATTAATATTTGCATTTTGATGTCCTTTGATTGTGGTGATCAACAACAATATGCCAGGATACTGAAAAGATAGATTTATAATGGCATGGATAGATAACCAAATATCAAGCAAGGTATCCAGCACACCCGTCCCTCATATGCTATTTTTGGCCACTTACTTTGACATGTTATAGATAAGTTGTTGACATGTATGTGATAATTACAACAGTGGGTCTTTGCCCTGCGCTAAGGTTTGATAAAGTTACACGCCAGACAAAAGCAACAGTTCAGTAATCCAGCGATTATTTTCCTGTAGAAACCTGTTTTTTCTGCATTCAATGTGATACGAGTGGAATATGTCAGGTAGGATGACTACATCATTTCGGTCTTTTCTCAGGTTGCCAAGATTGCTTTAATACTCGTCGTAGCTGGCGCGATAGTTGTTAGACCAAGGAGGTACATTGTATTAGTAGATGGAGCGTATGTGCGTGAACTACCTTAGCTATCCCATTGCAATGAACGAGGTGTCCAGCTTTGAAAGCACATTCAACAGATTCCGATTTCATGGACATTTGAGTGTTGATATCTTCGTCAAATTTCCACATTGATAAACTCTGAAGCTACTAATTCAATCTTACGCAGGGAAAACAGAGAGAGAGAGGTAATTAGCTAGATGGGGGGGGGGGGGGGGGGGGACATGAATTTGCATCTATGTTAAAATTCCATTTAAATGTGTAAGATTCACATTGACATCATTAGTCCCAGTCCTAAAAATAAGCTAAAAGTCGGGTTCAAGTTAACTTCACCTGCTATGAAATAAATATATGCAGGGGTATAAAACAATATCGCGCATATACAAAAAAGGGTACAAAGTAGAGAATTAAAAAGAAAACAAAGCAACAAGCATGTGAGGTAATCAACAAAAGCATAGGCCTATTCCCCAGAGGGAAGGGTTGGATATTACATAATGACAAGGATTGTTTACTTCGAGTATTGAGGGTTATCACTGTCAATATTGGGGCTTATCACTATCGATAAATTCTGCTTGATGTCATTTTCATTCTGTTTTTTAACTGCAGTTTCAACTAGACGGAAGATGTCGTGTGAGGGCGTCAACAGAAATTCGAAGAATGACTGATTGAATGTCTTCACTGTGTGGACGCGTGCCGCTGATAGTCCAGGCGCAGCGACCCAGAAAAAATTACTTCGTTCAACCCACCCCGCAGAAAAGGTTTGACTGCATTGGGTGGTCGGTTGGACCCTCTGGAACACCCCTAGGTAGTATGTGATATCAAATTGTGGTATCAATGAAATTTTACAGGCCATTTTAGTTGCGACATGACCATATTCTTCGAGGAAGCGTCTGCGCTTACTAAGACTACTACACGTACCACTAGCACTGCTACAGGCGCCAATGCCAGTGGTGCGTGTTATAGTCTTAGCGTACAAAGACTTTTTCCGCGACAAACATCGGTTTTTGCCTGCAAACTAACTTTTCACGCTAATGGGTCGGTGTAGTGTAGTTTCCAGACGTTTTTATTTCGTCTTTATTTCTCCGAGTTGAAGCAAGCCAAGTGAGAGTGCATACCCAGCGATTGTGACGCCCGAACCGTTTTTTGTGGCAATCATTGAGCATGCACCCTCACTCGGCTTAGCGCAATACAGCGGGCTTCTGCACAATACACAAGCTGTAACTCAGAGAAATAAAGGCGAAATAAAACAGCTAGAAATTAAGACTAGGGTCTGTAACGCTTGTTGCTATTGGGGCACTGAAAATGACAAAATTATCACAGTTTTTGCATTTATTTCACGAAGGATTCATCGAAACGCCTTAAAACTATATATGTGCATGTTGCTAGAGATGTCAGCAATACAATGGGATACATTGTAAGGTATAATATTGTGCATGGTTACCATGGTAACCGGATGCCTACAGGTGATTGGTAACTCCCAAAAATATCTGGAATTTAGACAGGTTTGCTTCTTTTGCCTTTCGTGCACATCACTCATTGAAGATGAGCTCTACACTGTAAAATTAGTCTGGATAAAAAGGGAAAAGAAGCCCAAGATTTTTCCCCAATTCTCTCCTCAGCATTAATTCATTACTGCACGTTTTGAATAAAATTTACATATCATGATATTTCATTTCATTCTATATATATATATATATATATATATATATATATATATATACATATATATATATATATTTATATACATTTTTTTTTACAACAGCTAACGAACACAAAACTACGCTTAATTCTTTGATGGATAATCCAGCGCACGTGTATATTCCTTCTTTAGAAAGGAAGTTATCGGTATTCTTGAATAAACTTCCTTTAAGAACATAGACAATCAATTCAAATTCAATTTCAAATTCAAAGTTTATTTCATTTTTCGACAAAACATATGTTTCACTTCTTTTGGTAACAGAGAATGAGGTAAATAGAACATAGAGAAGTGAAAAGACTGTACAACACTTTAGGACCTATTATAGTAGTCATATATAGTATATAGTACAAAAGAAACAGAAGTGATCAAAGTGAAGTACATGTATACCGTTGCATAAAGTGCGAAAAATGGAGGGACCCACTAAAAAGACTGAGCTTGTAGTGTGTGGGCCCCTCTGAAAAAGAACATCGATGGAAAGATAAATTGAATCATCTGAGATACAAAAAATAACAAAGTGGAAGAAGTCTGGAAGCCCACTGAAAATTAGATTACCAGATATACACTTTCATAGATGTGAACGAACATGAAACAGTACTAGACAACAAGATAACTACTGAAGAAAAGGTTGTACAGGACAAAACGGGATGGACAAGACTGACAAACTGAAGACAAAATAGCAGACAAGAATGCACAACAGAAACAGAAACAGAACAACGGAAACAGAAACAGCGATCTTCGGCAGAAGCATGCCAAGAGAAACAAAAGATAGTTGTGGGGAAAAAAGTAATATTTTGACGCCTGAAGAAAAGACAAGGAAATAGAAAATAGAGGGACGTATGATTGCTTTCCTCTGCTCTTTTCCAGGATTGTTTTGAATAACCATCACTCTGTAAATACTCGAAAGAGCTACTATAGAATATTGGCTTTGCTTTCTGTATTCATCTGATTTTTAAGGGAAATGTGTGTCCATACATTATTAAAAACTATATATATGGGCCCCTCTGAAAAAGAACATCGATGGAAAGATAAATTGAATCATCTTAGATACAAAAAAATAACAAAGTAGAAGAAGTCTGGAAGCCCACTGAAAATTAGATTTATACCAGATATACACTTTCATAGATGTGAACGAACATGAAACAGGACTAGACAACACGATAACTACTGAAGAAAAGGTTGTACAGGACAAAACGGGATGGACAAGACTGACAAACTGAAGACAAAATAGCAGACAAGAATGCACAACAGAAACAGAAACAGAACAACGGAAACAGAAACAGCGATCTTCGGCAGAAGCATGCCAAGAGAAACAAAAGATAGTTGTGGGGGAAAAAAGTAATATTTTGACGCCTGAAGAAAAGACAAGGAAATAGAAAATAGAGGGACGTATGATTGCTTTCCTCTGCTCTTTTCCAGGATTGTTTTGAATAACCATCATTCTGTAAATACTCGAAAGAGCTACTATAGAATATTGGCTTTGCTTTCTGTATTCATCTTATTTTTAAGGGAAATTTGTGTCCATACATTATCAAAAACTATATATATTTGCCTATGCTTTGAAGTCAAATTTGTGTTGAAAGTACGACGGATGCAACTTTTTCATGCATTTTACTATTCGAAAATGATATTTTTTCTTTCAATGGCCGTTTATTATGCCTTTGCTTACAAATTTTGCTGTAACTTGAGAATGCTTCAAAATATTCTTCACATATATGTCGTACACTTCATGCAGAAGGACGGACATGCTTATTGAGCTTTTTGAAATTATGGGCTTTAGTTTTTGAGTTATTGACAACTAAATTCTGATTGGATAATACTGGTTGACATGGCAACAGGGAAAACGTTTTAATGAAAATCAATAAAAAAGTGTGTGTTTCTTTTTACTGCATCTATAAGATTAAAAAAAAAACAATGTTTGCAGCAGCAGGAGGCATTTTGGGGGTTACCAGTCACCTTTAGGCATCCGGTTACCATGGTAACCATGCACAATATTATAACTTACAATGAATCCCACTGTATGGATGACATCTCTAGCAACATGTACATATATAGTTTTATGCAGTTTGATGAATTCTTCATGAAATAAATGCAAAAACTGTGTGAGTTTGTCGTTTTCAGTGCCCCAAATAAGCGTTTACCGACCCTAGTCTTAATTTCTAGCCATTTTTTCGTCTTTATTTCTCTGAGTTGCAACTTGTGTATTTTGCAGAAGCCCGCTGTATATATTGCGCTAAGTGGAGTGAGAGCACACACCCAGTGATTACGATTCGGTCGTCACAATCACCGGGTATGCGCTCTCACTCGGCTTGCTTGAACTCTTGAAATAAAGACGAAATAAAAACGACTAGAAACTACACTACACCGAACCCAGCTTCGCGTGAAAAGTTAGTTTGCAGGCAAAACCCTTGTTTATCGAAGAAAAAGTATATGCACGCTAAGACTACTACACGCAGCACTAGCACTGGCGCCTGTAGCAGTGCTAGTTGTGCGTGTAATAGTCTTGGCGTGCGCAGACTCTTTTACGTTTGTTCCAACAAATCATGATGAAAAGTGGCCAGTAAAATTCTACTGACACCACAATTTGGAACCACATACTACCTGGGGATGTTCATAGAGGTCCCATCTACCACCTTGTCTGGTCAAACCTTTTCTGCGGGGTGGGTTGAACGAACTCCTTAATTAAGCCTCTTACAGGAATTAGCGCCTTGACTATGAGGGGTTATGAACATAACACTCTGAGTATGGGAGGGTCGCTGTCCAAATTTACACTTCAAAATCAGGAAGGTGGAATCCGAACATCTTTGGGGGAGGTTTGTGTGTTACTAGCATTTGAATGAGCAAGATTAAAGCAGGCGAGGGTTTTTTTGTTTTGTTTGGGGGGGGGGGGGGGTCAGGACATGAAGAAATAGTTTGCAGGGGCTCCGGAATACTTTATTTTATAATCATAATAAAAATAATAATAATAATAATAATGATAATAATAATAATAATAATAATAATAACAACAATAATAATAATAATGATAATAATATTAATAATAATAATAATATTGTTGTCGTTGTTATTATTATTGTTATTATCATTATTATTATTATTATGTATACCTGTGTGTGGGAGGGGAGTTGCAGGAGGTGGTGGGGGAGGTTGTAAAGGGTAGTACACGTGGCTGGGTCAACGATCGGAATGTCACGTTGATTTTGTGGGTGGGGGGTCGCATTTGTTTGTTTGTTTGTTTGTTTGTTGTTGTTGTTTTTTATTTCCTCTTCTTCAAAGACATTATGGGGTAGCTCAACCAGTCCCCCCCCCCCCCCCCCCGTTTCCGCAGCCCCTGATTAATGTTTCAGGGAGGCTCCTGCAGAATCTGCTAGACTTGACAGGTGTGACACCATCATGTAGGTTTGGATGAAATACAAAAAAAAAAAATGCAGTGAAGTTAAATACAATCAATATCAATATTCGCTGACTATAATTTTTTTTTGGTTTTGACTGTCAGCGTGCGTGTGCGTGTATGCTATGTCACGTGTATGCTATGCCCATAGACATTAATTTTGTATGGACATGTATATGTGTCCATATATTTGCATGTAACGGATGTACCTCATGAGTTCGACACCCACGAGTCCTACAGCCCACAGGTAACACAGCCCACGAGTCATATCCATGAGTTCGACACTTGGGCAAATAAGGCCCATAAGTCCGACACTTAGGCAAACAGTGTCCATGAGTTCAATACTAGTCAAACAAGGCCTACGAGTTCGATACTAAGCATAAAAGGCCCACGAGTTCGACACATTAAGCCCCTCCATGTAATGACAAACTCGTGGGCCTTTCTTGCTTAGTATCGAACTCGTGGGACTTGTTTGCCTAGTGTCTAACTCATGGACCTTTTTAGCCTAGTGTCGGACTCGTGGGCCTCGTTGCCTAATGTCGAACTCACGGACTTTTTCGCCTAGTGTCACACTCATGAACCTTATTTCCTTGCATCAAGCTCATGGGCTGTATGAATCATAGGCTGTATGACTCATGGACCTTTTTTTTTTTAATGTCTAACTCGTAGTGGCCGGTATGACTAGTGGATAATTCTGTCTGGTGGGATGACCCCGTTTGACTGACGGAATCAAAATGGCTTCAAAGAGTTTCAACAATTCAATCATCAGGGGATCTTTGTACAAATTCAAAATTTCATAAAGACAAGTGTTTTACTGCTTATTTTCTTTGAAAGTAACTTCCCGTAGAAGACTGTAGTAAAACAGAGTAATGGAGAACCTCAACATGCATAGTGAAATTATAAACAAGGGGAAAAGGTTGCAGGTCAGATGAAGGCTCAATGTTTGTTCAATAGTTTTGCAAAAAATATAATCAAGAAGATTTATAGTAAGCGTCACGTTTTCAAAATTAGGGGAGGGGGCAGTTTATATTTCTGGTGCCACTTCCGGGTTTCATCAGCTAACAAGCAAAAAAGTGTGTGTGTGTGGGGGGGGGGGGGCAAAGTGGTTACATCCTATGTATTTTCTGTATTGTGCAAAAAAAAAAAATGGGGGGGGGGGCAGCCCCCTCGGAGCCCCCCCCCCCCCCCCCCCCCCCCCCCGGTTCCACCGGCCCTAGCTGTTACACCATCAGAGAAGTGATGGTGGAAATTATTCCACACAAGGTTAATTATTACATATAAAGAATCAAAACTAAGCCATTTATATCAAAGGAAATATAGGGTTATATTCTGTCAAGTAGATCTGATGAGGACGTGCGTTACGAAGGGCATACTAATCTATATTTGTTTGAGGCCTAATTTTATGAGATTTAGCAAAGTTTCCCTGAAAAAGTATAATAATTCGCATTAAGTGATTATCTTCCTATATTACATGTGCATTTTACACCACAATAGGAAGCATGTATATATAAATGGACCTTAACCCTTTGTGCACTTTGAGTGCCAATTGGCACACACACACACACACACACACACACACACACATACACACAAATCCCATAGCTTTATATACTCTGTCTAAGAGCCCTGGTACAGAAAGGATTTATCACCAATAAGGCGAAGAGGGCGTAATGAGGAGCGGTTTCTACCACTAATAGGACAATAGATAATCAAATATGTATGCACAACCACAATGTACAATCAATAAAGTAACATGTGCGAGAATGCAAAGCATCATGTACTAGTCGTACCACGACAGCCAATCTCACTGGACCAGAACATTGCCATGTTGGTTTCATGATTGCAATGCAATGCATATCTAATAAGAATGTCCACAATGGAAAGTGTTTTCATATACATCTAGATTTCAGTTGAGTTATCTAGGCCAATGCCATGAATGTATTCATTACCTTACTTTTTGGCTCTGTATGATGACTCAAATCTCGTTACCGTTCATATAGCAGACGCACAATAAGTCGTTTGTGACGCATGGGCTTGTGAAACTCATGAATTTATTGTCTCTTTAACGAAGAAACAGCAACACAGAGGTCCCTTTGTGCATGTTATGCATTCTTTCTTACCACAATGTACTGTTTTCTTTTAATATAAAAATAAACTTCACTCAAAACTGAAAGCGAAACAGTCACACAGCATACGGTATCTTTAAATACATAAGAACGATTGCAGTGAACGTTCCATACATCAGCCGTAGATATGAACTGTACTCATTGTGTGCTCACTTCACACCCATCACTCCGTCTCTTTCTCTCCCCTGTCCTTTTATCATCTCCCTATCTCATATTGTCTGTCCGTCTGTCTCTTCCTGTCTAACAGACACATAAGCAACACAGAATTCCGTCAGTGGTCCTCTTCTCCTCTCTCCCTCTCTCTCTCCGTCTCTCCCCAACCCTTCTTTATTCTCTCATTTTCTCACTCTCTCGCTTCCGAGGATTTTTATCCCTCGATTTTTTTTTTCTTCGCAGGTTCTTTAATACTTGATTCCTTCTTCTCTCTTTTCATAATGTTCCCATAAATGTTTCACTCTTGAAAGACGGGAAAAGTCCCCCCTTTGCCGGTGTCAGTCGTAACTAGGTCTAATCAATTTGTAGCATATAGGTCATTTACAGTGAGTGCTTTTGAGAAAGTGTCTCGTGTAACCATGACGACAGTACAGATTATTGCCACTGAGGTTACCTCCCCCTACATGCACCATCCTTTTAATGGCATGAGCTATTGATAAGCATAGTTGTGGGTTCCACTAGATGCTCTGGTTTATAGTGATTTCCCTACAGTGAGAAATAATGAACATTTCTATGTTTTCTTAAAAATCCATTAGTCATTAGTGATACGTATTGGCTCTATTTTTCTTCATGCCTATTCAACCTCCACTACGCTATGCTCTCATGTCTTTAACTTCGTCATGTATTAGATAGTATTTTCAGAGCCGAATGAGAAAAAAAAAATGTCTTATCTAGACTGCGTCTTTTGCAGCTGAAATATGAAATCGCTCCCCATCCAGTTGTCTATCACTCAATTCAATTCAATTAAATTCAATTCAATTCAATTCAATTCAATTCAATTAATTAATTAATTTTCATTCTCATTTATTTTTTCTTCCAACAAAACATGACACAGAATAAATCAGGAATTATAACATAAGGATATATACATTAGAATGTGCGAAAGATAAACGATAATTAACAAATAGATGTCTGTCATTCAAGCAAGACAGACAATATGTTTTCCTGATGAAGATGATGTCACACGAAAAGACGGAGTGCACGGAGGTGAAAGGGTTATCATAAACGTGTATCAATAGCGTTGGTTTGTTTTTACTGTGGTTATTAGTTTGTTTTCCTGTCTGTTCCGTTTTTGTTCCTTCCGTTTTTGTTCTTGTTATAGTCCTTTCTTTCTGTTTGTTTCGCCTGACGTCATGATATCAACATTTTCATACATGGAGTCCTTGACGGATCTTGAGATGCCCTCATCTCCCAGAGCAATTCACAAAATTTACAAGCTATGCTTCTCTTGTGAATTCCTCTTTTCCATAAAGAGTTGAAAAATAAAATTGTATTCATGGTATTTGCCTGCTTGTTTATTTATCCGAATAACAAAGTTGATATTATTATAATTGTATCCATGTTTTGTTGAAGCTTATGTGATTCAAAGTTTCTTTTATAGTGCTCTTGTAAGCGTTGTGCATTTTGCTTTCTATTTCTTTATTTGGAAATAAAACCATTGAATTTTATCACAGCTATACAACCATGTGTACAGAGTAATTTGTTTGCAATCATGATATTAGATTAAATTTTGTTTGTTTGTTTGTTTGTTTTTTTAATTCATAGCAATTGATTTAATTAGACGACCCCCCCCCCCTTAAAAAATAGAACTGCAGTGATTGGTGCTCATACGAAAACACATCTCCGTTGCTAGGCGCGCGTCTCTTTTCAGCCGGTACTTTGCTCGGTTCGTGACGGGGATGACGTCCCATGTGTTCTCTCAGAGACGTCCGTCTGTCGCCTGAAATGCCACAATATTAGGAACACGTAAGTACTCTACTTGAACCTGTCAAATGCCAATGTTGAGTTGTGACAGAAAATGCCGCGAACGGTCTAACATGAATAGGTCCAACGGTCTAAATTCTTCCGCATGCTCTGGAGTTTCAAGGTGCTAAAAAATTACCTGTATTCTACAAAGGCTCTGGTTATTCTTATCTTGAAGTAGCATATAAAAATAGCAAACTTCTTTTTTTTTTTCTGAGACTGGGAGGGAAAGAACGAAAATATTTCATTTCATTTCAATTTGCAAAATGTGCGTGATTGGGCTATGAGTCGAGTATCGCATATATGAGACCCTAACCAACATTACTGTCTCATGTCGATTTTTCGACATGTCGAATATTTGCAAAAAATAATCGAAACTTTGAGTGATAAGAAATCGTTCCGATGACAGCTTCTCTTATGAAAACCCCGTCGTTTGGCATCATGATGTTGTCATGGAAACACTATCATTCGGTTAAGGGATCTGTCAATATTTGCTTTTAGGGCATCCGCATTTTAATCAGGGTGGACATTCCATGGGGGTTTACAAAATAACAAACCCTCATGGTCTCCTTCATGTAAATATTCTAGTTCAGTCCGTACAATAAATTCTTTTTTTTTAATCATGTCTTTTAGCTGATCGTTTGTACCGGTTGTTGTATAATCCAGTTTGGATAATGATGATCACAAAGGGGAAGTGACGTTCTTAATGAATAACCAATCTCAGCTGTGTATGACCGCGCAGTCTCAGAGGGCAACCGTATATGTCAATCACAGGATTTGTGATAGAATAATCATTAGGTAATTGTGGAAACTCGCGAATTGCGTGTTGGTACCTGCTCGAGTGCGGCGTAGGTGGCGACGTGCCAATTCTGCAGCTTTACACCGTTCTCTCTCGGCCTCATCACTCACCATCGTCAATCTCAGCCGAACTGGTGGGCGCCCTAGCTCTCAACCTCAGTAAAAAGAAGGAAAGGGAACTCTTTCTGAAGGTAAGAACAGGTAGTGATTATTTGCACTTGGTATTAGTTTATTCATTGATTGGACAACCCCCACTCCCCACTCT
Organism: Diadema setosum; assembly: GCA_033980235.1. NCBI lineage: Eukaryota > Metazoa > Echinodermata > Echinoidea > Diadematoida > Diadematidae > Diadema > Diadema setosum. Next base: position 30,889,477 of record CM067061.1, on the reverse strand, counting down.
TTTCTAGCAGATGAGGGCAACCTTGATGTGACAACCAATGATGCGGGTTCAAGTACGTTGACTCTATTAGTCTGGTGAATTCGACCCCTGTATTTCCCCGTTTCATTGTTTATTGTATCACAGTGCTGTCCAAGGATCTATCTTCTCAAAATCTATATGAACGACTTCCAAAAATTTCGCAATCAAGCGAAGATAGATTAATTTGCTTTAGCAGAAAGTCACGCATTACTCTCATTTGAAAAGTTAGAGCCTAACACTATAAATGTTGACTTCGCCGTTGTGCCGCTTAGACCCGTTTTTATAGGATAACCACGGTGTGTCAATTTAGAAGCTATATGTACACACGATATGAAACGAAATACCACTTAGCGTTCAGATTGACTCTTACGTCCGAAATGGTAGAAGGTCGTCCACGTCAGGACGTTACTTCTTAAAGTTTTGTATATATTTGACATTTTCTAATGCATTTTTTTTTTTCGGAAACATTGAGAAACAACTACTGCACGTTCAAGTTTCAAGTTTCAAGTTTGTAAAACATTTATTTTCCATCTTTTTCATGTTGTAAATCACATACATAAAGTTGTACAAGGAAGGCAGAACCTCAAAAAGCAGAGCTTGTGGTGAGCTGCCTAACAAAAACACGCTACATCACAAATACAAGAAACAACATAAGCACAATATTATAATAGTTCCCATGACAATATTAAGATGAGATATTCCTCGAAGAGAAATATTGCAGTCTAACAGAGGGGCTACAGTAAGTGTGGAATTATGTGACTAGCTACAGCCTAACAAAAGTTGCATATATCAAAGTTAAACGTTACATATTTATAAGTGCTAGTAATGTGAAACCTCTGCACAGATGTAAGCAAGACAAAGAATGAAATGTACTGTTTCCAACCGCAACCGAATCGTGAATAGGCCCCTTTACCGATATATTCAAATCTTATGCATGTCATTTTAACAAAAGTTGTTCCTGGCAACCTGAAAGCTCGCACGAGGCCTGTCCGACACAGCAACAATATCAAACAATATCAAACCTCAAGAATCAACGGTTATCCCTGCCCTTCATAGATATTCGGAACGCTTTTTCACGATTGGAAGACACATTCATGTTTTTGGCTTCATTTCTGCGCTGGCATCCCGTTAATACTCATGCAAACATTGATCACGATTCAACAGCATCAGCAAAGACATTTTTGTGTTGGTTGTCGCGGAAAATGAAAACATTAATCTTGAACCCGAGAACGAAGGCTTTTGTTCGAATTTAAAGAGGCCCTCAACTGATTTCCAAATTATTGTGAGTGCGCCAATCAAAAATGCAAACAATCATGGCAAAATAGCACCAGACTGGTTGCCTGCCGTTTTGAATACATAAGGCAGGGCTCCACACTAACTTTTATTTTTGGTGGCCCAAAGGCAAACATCCCACCTTTTTTGGTGGCCATCAGGCCACCAAAGTCTTCATTTCTGAAATTTTGGAGCCCGATTGACGTGCGTTTTTGGTGGCCCCGGGCCACCGGGCCACCGTTAGTGTCGAGCCCTGCATAAGGTGATGATTGACTATACGACTTGTAATAATCGGCAACGTTTCAAGGTGGTTATGTGGAATCACACAAGAGGAAAAGATTCAGCGTTATGCAATATTAGTTAGATTTAGCACTTTCTTCCTTTTGTCAAAGAATGACATTGGTGCAGTTTTAGCTTATATACAAGAAGAAATATTATAGTCTTGTGGTACAACATGTCAATCAACCAACATATATATCATATTTAGAGATCACTTAAAAATGTTTTAGTCTTCCCTCAGATTAATTTCTACAATGCATACTATCCCAACTGACAAAGGCTGTGACGGAAGTTCAAGCACACACCAAAACACAGAGAGCAGACTTCCCAAATGTGTTTCACTTTCAAAACATCAGCAGGGAGGTGACACCTCCCTGACATCAGTCATTGCAAGGATGCTCTTCATATACGACTTGAAATGGAATGTACCGCTCTTCAAAAGCCTAGAACGAGTCCGTCATTACATAGGATATTCACATTGTATCGTCTACCTAGGTTCAACGAACAAACCAATATCCCTAATTGCAAAGTGGTGTTTGCATTTATTGTGACAAAAATGACGAACACAGAACCAATATAAGGTGTCGATGACTTGATTGAGACTACTCGCATAGTCGTATACGCTCATAAACACGCATATCCAAGCTTCTTTTTTTTTTCTAATAAAAAAAAATAGACGGTTAGAAAATGGTTTGAAATCACGGGTTGACCTGGCAGCGTGAGGGTGGTCTATGGAATGACGAGTAAATCTGGATATATTTAGGAACGTCAGTTTCAGATTAATTATCTCATTGGTTGTGTTTCATCTTATCATTTCTGATAATAACAACAGTACTGGGCTTGATTTGTCGTCAAGGTCTCTCTCCCACAATACCTTGTGCACACATGTAATTGTACGTTATCTTTGTTCTCCAGAACCTCAGACAAGCCCGATCAGTGATTCCCTGTCCATCAGTGTAACGTTAAAGGGGTGATACAGTTGCGGCTGAGATGGAACTTCAGGTTTCCGACGTTTTTTGATAATATATAGTTTGTTTTTGATAATCAGAAACGTCTTGTGAAATATGAAAGAGCATGATTTATTCTGAAGAGGAATTCAAAGTTTATTTGATGAAAATTGGTTTTGAAATGGCTGAGATATCCAAAACAAAGCTATCCTAATAAAAGATGGGACCCACCTTTATTTAGGATCGCTTTGCTTTACTTTGTTTTTGGATATCTCAGCCATTTCAAAACCGATTTTCATCAAATAAACCTTGAATTCCTTTTAGAATTGTATGATTTGTAACATTTCATAAAGTGATTTCTAAGTATCTCTGAAAAAGTTGAAAGCTGAATCCTCATCTCAACCAATACTATATACTACCCCTTTAACCTGACGGCTATAATCAGAAAGGCAAGACCATGTCTTAACAAGACAATGGAAAACGTGCTGACAAATATTGCGACGAGTCATTTGCATGTTGGCGACATTTCAAGATGCCTGCCTAATTAAACTTGCCAAGCAACAATACCGTTCGTGATATCACCGCCTGTCTCATATACACTGCCTGTGTGGTTGCCATTGGCAACGACTATAACTGCAGTATATCTCTAGTCTATTTCAGAAGCGGACACATAACTATTGGGCCCAAGTTTCAAGACAATTGTTAAAAAAAAATTTCTTCAAGTATAAGATGTGATAAATTGAGCAACAAACAATAAAAGAAAGATAGATCTCAGGAAACAGAAAAGAGGAGGAAACATGCAATTGAAGGTGAATTCCTAACCATCTATTTAGGGTTCAGTGAGAAAGTGGCCAGTGGTGACTACTTTGTCTTGCACACGAAAGGCGCAGAATTCCTGATCATGAGGAGTCAAGAAGAATTAGTCGTCACTGTTCTGGAAGACATGCATCACCAATTATTCCAGGTCGTTAGTGTGAGTAGCCATAGAGAAAGAGAGATAACTATAGATAAATAGATGAAGAGATAGATAGATAGATGGATGGATAGATAGATGAAGAGATAGATAGATGGATGGATAGATAGACAGATTGATAGATAGATGAAGAGATAGATAGATAGATGGATGGATAGATAGACAGATTGATAGATAGATGAAGAGATAGATAAATAGATAGATAGATAGATAGATAGATAGATAGATAAATGAAGAGATAGATAGATTGATTGATAGATAGATAGATAGATGGATGGATAAATACATGGATGGGTAGATAGATAGAAAGAAAGGAAGAAAGAAAGAAAGAGAGAGAGAGAGAGAGAGGGAGAGAGAGAAAGTCTATAAAATCATCATATCAGTAATTAGGTGACCAAGGCGATTGTTTGGGGTATAAGACTATAATGTTGTTCGTAAAGTTTTTTGTGTGTTTTGTATTGCGGATATATCAAATTAGTCATATCTTTCTTAATATCATACATTCAAATTAGCGAAACATTCAGTGATCTATGGCTTTCATGTTACGACGTTCATTCTAGCTCTCCCCTCCCTCTCCACATCCTCATTCCCCACCTTTTCTCCGTCTTTGAGTAATGTGTTGGTTATTTTCATGCAATCACTAATTCCTAAATGAACCAGTCGATATGAATAGATGGACACGTAGTTTTAGAAATTCCCCGAGTGGTTTAAGGTGTGTTCTCTTATACATACACAGTACTATCGCAATCATCTGCTCATATATGAATATGTGCATCGTCCTTGAAATACGCCGGTAACAGAAAAATGATAATGATTTGCATGGATGGTGCAGTCAGGTATATTAGGATTGTGGTCTAGACGTTCCCTCAGCCGTGCCTGTAGGTGATAAATAATGTTTCGTTTCGTTTTATTTAATTTCCAACACATTATGATTACAACATTTGAATACACATATAGTAGTGATACAACAATGTAATGAAAAACAAGCTATGAACCATAAAACAATGTTATAATTTCAAGACAAGTAAAAAATAAAATGGTTGGAAATGGAGGGGACTGCTACGAGAATCTAGCGAATCAGGTGGCAAGTAAGAGTTGATTACTTCTTTCAAGAATCTCATCAGCAGCGTAGAATTTTCTCATCAGCACCTAGTCAACAAGTAATATAGATGCTGCTGCGTTTCTTTGTCATGAAGAAAGGGTTTCTAAATAAAATATTTACAAAACGAGTCTAGGGAGATTGTGGAACCTGTCAACCTTCCCGACTTTAAGGGATGGTTCAGTTTCGGTTGAAATAGGGATTCAGGTTTCCAGCGTTTTGTTATGATAATTTTTGGGGGTAATGAGAAACCTCATGGAATATGAAATAGCATAATAATTCTAAGAGGAATTCGAGTTTAAATGATGAAAATTGGTTTTGAAATGGCTGAGATAAAAAAAAAACATCAAAGCGATTCTAATAAAAGGTGGGCCTCACATTCTATTAGGATCGCTTTGCTTTACTTTGCTTTTTGGGTAATTCAGCCAGTTCAAAACCGATTTTCATCAAATTCCTCTTAGAATTGTATGCTCATGCATATTTTATGAAGTTTCTCATTATCTCATAAAATGGTTTCTAAGTATCTCTCAAAAAGTTAAAAGCTGAGTCCTGGATCATCTCAACTAAATTGTCATGCCTTTAACTGGACATTGAGAACGCCAAAGTATTAAATAAAAAAGAGCATATATAAATCACCTTAACGGAGCTGTTGATTATACAGATACAGTGTGTAAGCAAATCGACGAAATGATCTGTATGATATTGCTCAAAATTGGAAAGTGCCCTTGACAAAATACTCCCAGTGAAAACCTTAGGGATCATAATATGGAAAGTCTGTATCGGTTTTCCAGAGGGTGTTATATACAGTCCTCATTTCCCCAGCTCTACCACGTAACCACCTTTACACCGACTGAAAAGTGGTTAGGCAGCTTATTGGTACTAGGCGGAATTCGAATTCAGTGTCTCACGCTTAATCCTGCAGAGCTCAATTCATTAACCTAAGAGTTTTGTGTGACTATTTGTTTTTGTGTTTGTGTGTGTGTGTGTATATATATATATATGTGTGTGTGTGTGTGTGTGTGTGTGTGTGTGTGTGTGTGTGTGTGTGTGTTTACAGAAGTGCGCATCAATTTCTAGATCAGGGTAAAAGCGTATTGAACAATCAGAAATGAAGGTTATACAGAACTTTAAAATATGTGTCACTGGATGAAAGGATCAGAGCGCTTGTCACAAACTTCGATAGGACGTGATTTATCAAATCAACGTGTCACTATGACCATTATTATAATGATATTGTTGCGGTGATTACCACGTGACCTGCACTGAACCAATTTCCTTTCAATATCAGAATGGCTAGCTCTTGTTCATTGCGTTAACGTTCGTACAAGAGTACCTATATAGCCTCACCGGAGCCTTGAAAAATGGAAATATTCTAGGCTGCATGTAAATGCCCATATCAATTAGATTGGCAGCTATCACGACATTGGAAGAAGGCACACTCAAGGATAACTTGTTCAATTAAGATGCATTGATTCTACGATATGATGGGCAATTAATTTATCCAGCAAAATCCTACACGATTTATGTTCGTTTTGGTTCTTATTCAAGTAATTGATAGAATACAATAAAATTTCCTGGACGGATAAAATGTAACGGTATTGGAAATGTAAGTTGCCTTAACTAATAACGGCTTTATTATGATAGGGTATACTCAATCGAGAGTGCCAACTTCTTTACCATTTCCCCCCCCCCCTGCAGAACTATAAAAACCCTGAGGCTCGGAGACTTTGCTATTAAGGGAAAATCTGTTGATCACGCACCTTTGCATTTCAGCAAAATTAAGAAAATTGACATTCATTTATTGTGACACCGCTAACATCCACGAATAAAAGTGGAGTAAACATAGAAGCGTCAAAGCAAACCAATGTTGAATTAGGATTTTTTTTTTTACATCTCTCAGAATCGAGGTGATAATTGGTCACTCTTGTTGAAGTCACTCATTGCACAATGTGTTGTTGTTGTTGCTGCTGCTGCTGTTGTTGCTGCTCTATCACTAGCTTTTTCCTAAGTTGTTCATCTTTTCTATCGGTAATATGTCTTCCATAATAAACGTAAGAATATAAGACTATTGCAAATATAAACAGTCATTTTTTAAATCAACGTTCAACTTCCTGCATGGTATCTAACCACTCATCTCTCACAGGCCCTCTGGGCTCTGTGAACCCTGAACCTTCCGATCGAATGCTCAGTGAGCAGTCCGCAAGACCTCGACACCACAAAATCAAGTATTCATTAATTCATTTTTTTCCCATTTCGAAAAGAAACATTATAGATATTTAATACATAGATTACATTGCAATACATAATAAAAGATAAATGTACAGAAAATTGCAAATATACGGAATATAGGCCTATAGGATGGTAATTCATTGCTAGAAATTGTCAGTTTAGACAGAAAAAAGCCCTGAAAATAATCTTCGGTATATTATATGCTATTATTTGCCCATAAATTGAGATACCTAAAACACTCTCAAGGACAATCAAAAGAAAGCACACGCTTTTTTCCACTACCTCTCTCGGTCCAATTTTCACACCAACTTATTTACACAAGCCTGTATAGATTCTGGTATCATCCCTTTGTATTACTACATTGATATTGAGGAAAAGTGAGTATCATATTACCTGGCCCTAGTACAAACATCTTTTTGGACATGCTGTATACCTTAAACATCTTTCTCCCGTACACGAATACAATAACAAAAATCTACCCTTTCTTTTTTTTTTTGTGAGAGGCAAACCTGAGTTAAATTCCCCATGAGGCCGTCAGCCCAGCTAAGTCATGCTTATGCTGACGGTCTCTTACTTCCTCGTTAAATCAATAATGTACTGCCTTTAATGATTATTTATGCAGCCATGCATATCTAATGATAATTTTGCTGTTTATAACATGATATTGTATTTTTCATTCGTTCCACTGTAATTTAGTTTCATTTTGTTTAACTCTTTAAAGACAATCTGACAATATAATTCCCTCTTTGTTTTGACTTGAGAGGCAGAATAAATGCAAACAAACAAACAAACAAAACTGACAAGTAGACACATGCATTTGTGTGCTTTGTTTTGCTTTATTTTGTCTCGTGTATAACCATGTGACTGACACTTCACGAGCACAAGGGACAATATATCGTCTTATCTCAAAGTACTGGCGATACCGGACCTTAAGTCACGCAGAAAAAGGAGAATCGCAGACAATGCATACGACCTGAATTTCTAAAAGGCATGCATTATCGGCGACTAAAACCAAATAAAGCGAAATAAGATTCTGATTGTCATGCTAAGAAGTGACCATATTGTGTGATACCCCCTTGGTCCGGGTAAAGACTGATGGAACAAGACATGTTCTGACCATTATTACACATGAGTAAAGTGAAAGCTGATTAACATCAACGACAGCTTAAAAATTATACTCCACACGCAGTTCAAGTTTGATATTGCAGACCAAAGAGATGTTTTAATAGGTCAGGGGATCAAAATGTTATAAATAAATGTAAAAAGAATGGACCTAAAATACGATTTAAAAATTTCACATGTTTAAGAAAAAACAGTTCCATTAGTACCAACCATCCATAATTTGCCGCAGATGTTGATTTTATTTCTTGATAGGGATACATATTGATCTAATGGTCCCTTTTGGCACGTTTGGACAAGATATTATCAACAAAAGAGAAAATTGAAGTCATTGCGCCAATCAATAAGCTCGCAATGATTACTTTTCGAGAGAGAAAGAACTTACAGTTGTTAAATTGGGTAACAGATTGTTATTCCAAAGGTTCATTAATTCGAAAACGAGCTGAGGTTCATCATTTTGAAGGTTTGCTTGTACCCTTCCTTTTCTTTAAATTTTGGGATGAACGAACCTATTTCAGTTTTTCGAATGGACAAATCTTCAGAATAACAAACCTTAAAAAAAAAAGAAATCGGATTAAACCCTCGGAACAACGAACATTCGGAATAAGGAATCTTCAGAATACTGCCACAAATGTTCGGATTAACGAACCCTATTTCATTCTAGGATCTAATATTTAGGATTGATTGTCGATCCACCCCCCCCCCCTTTTTAATGATTTTTTTTTGTTCACAAACCAATGAGAGGAGTTGTAAATTGATGTCACCATGCGTCAGCTTGGATTATTCGCAGTATGGTATGACTGCGACAAATCCGTTTGAAAGGTCTAGATTTCAGTTCGTTTGATTTTACTCTGTTTTATGAAAATCAGCTCAGGTGGAATTGCAGCTCAAAGTATGAAATGGCTGTTATAGATATCTTGACCCGTGTTATCACTTCTGTCCATGTCTACACAAGGAGTGTCTAGTAGAGATTTGGGAAAAAACGATTCCAGTTACTTTCTATATACTCATTTTAAAAGTACGTTAGTATCATGAAATGATAGTACATCATTTACTATGAGGTTGATACTTATCGCTTTAATGATAGTGCCAGCAATGAAAATCAAACCGTATTGATGACATTAATGACATGGATAAAAGAAATAGAATAGAAACCATTTATATGTTATTGGCATTTTAAAGTATACACCAATAATCCATTAAGAAAATTTTGTAAAATCAAAGTAGTCATCTCAGTGATAATGATGACGATAAAGACAGTATTCTCCCTTTTGTCCATGTACAATATTAATCTGCTTCGCATCTTAGAAAGTTTCTTAAATTGTATCATAACAAATGACATATTTGATCCCTGATATGTGATTTTACAAATCCAAGCATATTATCTGTAAATGATATCATCTTTGTATTAACTCTTTGTAGTAAATGTATACGATTTCTGTGGATAGGTTTATAGAACTAACGTTTAATAACAATGTCTGAATAAGTGGATATTCATAGATAGGTAGATAGACAGATAGATAGATAGATATAGATAGATAGATAGATAGATAAATAGACAGATGTCCATAGATACATAGACATGATAACATTGATAGATGGATAGATAAATAGACATGATGGATAGATATATCTAGATACACAGGGGAATGGATAGGCACACAGATAAATAGATGATAAACAGATATAAAGGTGGTTAAACTATAGTGAAATACACATATACATGAATAAATAGACAGATAATAGATGGGTATAGAGAAATAGACAGATACATGAATAGATAGACAGATAGGTAGCAATAGAGAGATAGACAGATAGAGGAAAGATCCACAGGCAGATGGATAATTATATATATAGTGATATTATTTTCACTAGAACTCACGGAGTCACTGATATTTGTCGTTTCACCACTACCACTATCGACATTGATTGCAATTTTCATTAAGATAGAAATGGCAATCATAATATGCTTTTAGCCCTTGCCATTTTCCAAGGACGTAAGGATATGTACTTTGCACACTAAACCCCTTCTATCATGAAGAAAACCCGCGCGCACACACATACACACACCGAACAAACAACACACAAACAAGACGGAGGACAACTCTCTAACAATTTTATTTCCTTTTATTTCACCTACATCCACGCTTATGAATGTCTGCATATCTTTGCCGTTATAAATAGATAAATAAATATATATATATATATATATATATATATATATATATATATATATGATATAAATATGAATAATTATGTATATCAATTTTCATTCGATGCAAATTGACACCACTTATAATGACAAAATTGAAATGAAGTTGCCACATTCATATTGCTTCATGTATTTCACGAAAAATGGTAGAAAATCCAAGTACGCTCTCTCTCTCATCTTAAAGAAAGAATTTCAGCTTTTATCACCATGGTTACTCAGTTTTGCTTCAACAGCTTTTAGCGGGTTGTTGCTGGGCACGTCTATACAACCGAAGGTTGATAGATTTGTAAAACTTAAGTCTATTTTGGCAGTGTTGAGATACACCTGCGCATAGCTGTATCTCGTGATCATAATGGTAGACTTTGGTTTCATCAGTTGTCCTTTTGACGCTATCTCGGTATCTCGTTACCTAATGACACCGTTGACCAGGCTTTACTTAAAGGTCCAGTTTACCTTTGGGGGCAGTGATTTAAAAAATGTTCAAGATATCACATTTGATGCATATGTGTAGGTCTGTTGTATCATAAAACATCCTACCATATGAAATATTTGCAATAAAACCTAAAATATAAGGAGATATCAGGGTTTTTCTCAGTAAACCGTAACTGTATACGGTTTAGTCTGGAAACATTTTTATTATACCTATTGTTCACATTTTGTGTATTTAACAACACTTCACATCAATTATACGGATTCAAATTTTGACAGTGGTTGTTTCTATCCCTAACTCACATTTTAGAACTATTTTAAAGCACAAATGCTTTCACCTGCAAATGGTGAATTATGCCTTTAATCTGTCCGCTGTTATTTCACAGAAATCTTATCTGCGTCTGTTGACAGCGACTTCCATTATTAATGACTAAGCCATGTTGTCTTCTTACATCTCATGATCGTGTAACTACCTGACATGGTTCGATCAAATACACACTTCCCCGTGGCTGTAGATAATCTAACAATAGCACAATCAATCAGAAAACAAAGAAATGACTAAGCAACGATTGTATGTTTGCCTTTAGTTAGCTCAATTTCTCCATTTCTTTTGATAAATGGTGGTATCAAGTGTTACTAGAGGCTACTTGTTCATGAAAACTCTAATTTGGTTCAAATTCTGTAACATTTAAATTGAATCTATTCTCCCAGAATGATAAGATCTAGCAGTATGATGGAGACATGGCATGCAATGTCGGTGCTGTACACTGGTCAACCTCTATGAAGAATGAACTCTTGAAATCAAAGTGAAGAATTCGATGGCGACGTGAGACGAAATTTGTCTAGGCAGTCGGATAGATATGGCTATGATGATATCTTGGGACAAGAGGACTGCATCTTCTTTAGAATGGGCAGGAAAAAGGTTTCCTTTACTTTCAACTTATGTGAAAATGAATGATATGTTACAAAAGCTCTCTAATATTAGTCCAACATCGCGATTGCAGCTGCTCTATAGTCGTGTGACTTCTGTTGAAAAAAAAAAAGCAGAAAACGTGGTAATCGTGTATACGTGTGCTGCCAACTTAAAGTGAAAACACGACTCAATAGTCATAAATTATATGCCTGCTATGACTACATGTGCAATTACACATACTGGGAACATCACGAACTTTATCGATCCATAATGCCGTGCTACGTGTAATTGATTATTATTCATTACGACATGGCGCCGCGGCTTGTACCCTATTCATATTGGCGATAATTTGCCACGTATAAAGCATGCAGTGATATTAATGTATTTCATGGACACACTCTCGCGGTCTGAGCAAGTTCAAGAGTATATCGGACATCTCTTCTACTTTCTTAGATATACTGTACCTACGTGTCCTCACAGTCAACTCTAAATTGGTTATATGAAGAGTTTGTTCGCAAAAACCGATAAGTCCATATTTGCCAAATAGAGGTATATGCGATTTAAGGTCAAGAAAAATAAAGAGAATAATAAGGAAAATTTTGCTTCTTTTGACCATAACATCAAAAAATATAGGTCTACCTCAATATCTAATGACCAGTATATCATTCAAAAGGTATTATTTTGTACTCTATGACAGAGACCGTACTTCAAAATCTTCAAAAATGGACTTATCGGTTTTTGCGAACAAACTCTTCATATCTTACTACATGCACTATTTAATGTTTGTCAGAACGGTCTTTCCATGGCCATTCAGGGGCCGTGGAATACACAGACACAGACACACACAAACACAGACACACAGACACAGACACACATACACGCAAACACACACACACACACATTTTTGGCTCTTAAAAATATGAAAAGAAATGACAATGACAACTCCTGGATGTTTCTGTGGGGAGATTCTTCCCGTAGGGGGTGGGGGATACCACTGACCTTTGACCTACAAAATCATAATGATAATCAGTTGATAATCGTTGACTGCAATGAAAATTTCACTGATTTATTCTCTTACCAGACTAAACAAGACGTGTCGATACGGATGAAGAGAGGATTTCTCCCTATACAACCCACTACTGTGCATATGAAATTAAGCCCCCAATTGGGCATATCGGCATCATATAATTATGACATCTGCACACACACAAAAAAATAATAATAATATCTGCTAAATTTCAGTGGTGCCAGTGATATAATAGACATAAATTCATTTCATCCTGCTGCAATCGCACTTCATCATAGACCGTGTTATTAGATTATGGTAGAGAGCTCTGAAATTGACATCGATAGCTGCTCGAATATATGAACAAAATGATTCATGAAACACCTATCACATCCATGATTGAAAGTCCCTTTATTTAAGCAAACTGCATTTGATAATATGTCAAAATTCATTTGACATTGAATCGTCATTTATTTTATTGTACACTTAAACACGAAAAAACGAAAGTGAGTGTTTGTGTTTGCGTATGTACACGTTGAATGGGGCAAACATCCTTTTTATTAAGCTGTAGCGGAGGCATTCAAAGTGCACAAAATTTGGCTCATTCGGTATCGCATCTGCCTCCAGTTCCAAAGGGCTCGGATTGGATTTCAGAGTCTTAGCAATAATTATGTCATATGTAATAATAACGCCTCTATACAGTAAGAGGCAAAAACACTCTATCCCTGAGATAAAACATTAAAGGGATGGCATAGTTTTGGTTGAGTGGAAATTCAGGTTTTAAATTCAGAGATAATTAGAAACCACTTATGTGCAACATCAAAAGAGCATACAATTCTAAGATTTATTATAGTTTATTTGATGAAAATTGGTTTTGAAACATGTTGAAATGGCTGAGATATACACTCTAAAAAGACCCGAGTCAGAACTGACCCGGAACTGGGTCCGTTGGGGTCATACACCGTTCCGGGTCAGAAATGACTTGGAATTTGGTCATGAAGACCCAGAATGGGGTCATCTTGACCCGATTAATGACTCTGAGTGGGTCATATCTGACCACATTCCTTGTCATATTTGACCCGGAACGGTGTATGACCCCAACGGACCCAGTTCCGGGTCAGTTCTGACTCGGATATTTTAAGAGTGTACAAAAGTAACTCAAAGTGGTCCTTTCATTAGGACCCCTGTGTTTTTTGATATGTAAACCATTCTTTCTTGTTTTCTTTTTTTATCTTCTGTGTTCTTTGATTCTAAATCGATGTTGTTTTTATATTGTATTGTATTGTATTGTATTGTATTGTATTGTATTGTATTGTATTGTATTGTATTGTATATTTTTTATATATTCATGGTTATTTCAACCTTATTACAGATAATAATGAATGATTACAAGTACATATATTTACATTATTTTCTCTATGGATCATTTTCAATAAGCCCATTTATTTTTTGTTCTTCTGCCACTATTAGATATCATGTACATGTAGTTTTGTTGATTTTTTGTTTTGTTTTTGTTTTTAATGCAAACTTTGTAAACCCAGAGATGATTCAAAGTGGAAATACAGGAATAAATGAAATAAAATGGGGAATAAAACAAGTATGCGATTTGTTAACGGATAATACAGATGATAATGCAAACCATTTTTCGACGTCTTTAAGCGCAGTTCCACATCATGCAGGAGGTGATAGTAATACATAGAGTAAAATCAATTCAAGATTGGCAGAGCTGTGCCATTTAAACGGTTCTCTTGTATTTCGCACCGAACAGTATAATATTCATAGTATGGGATAACCACGCATTTATATTGGAAGAAGCGGTGATATGCCATTACCTCGTAACACTCCTTTGGTTTGTACTAAAAATATGATTGCATCCCGGGTTTCATGCCGATTGTATATAGGCCTACTGTACTTTGTTTTACTTTGTTTTTGGATATCTCAGCCATTTCAGAACCTCGAATAGAGTTTATTCATCGAATAAACTTTGAATTCCTCTCAGAATTAAATGCTCTTTAACATTAAAAGTGGTTTCTAAGCATCTCGCAAAAAGTAATACTTTACCATCCCTTTAAAAGCCAATTCCAGTGAAGAGTGCATTTAATAAAAGTCTTTTGCGGTAGTGCCATTGTCCCCTTTGTCAATTTGAGTATTGAATTGGGACTATACCATTACTTTACTGAAAACATTGCATAAAAGTTACAATTATGGTAACTTTGCCATCCAATGGTAACTACCATGGCAACAGTACTCATCAGCCAATCAAAATAAAGAATTCCATGGAAGTTACCATTGGATGGCAAAGTTACCATAATTGTAACTTTTATGCAACGGACCCCTGGTCTCATATTGATGAGACTTTGATCGTTGTTTGATTGCTTTAACACCAAATTTTATACCAAAACCCACTTGAACATAAAATGTGAAATTCCAATGTAAATCTGTACAGTGCTCTACTCTGTGATATTACCATGCAGGTAGACCAAGAGAAAAACCCTGAGATGATAAGATCCTGCCACGGTCAATTAAGTGTCTGTTATGTCATCGTTTGTACGATGGATGTCATTAAAGGGAAGGTAAACCCAAAGAGCAAAGTGGATTGAGTGAAAGCAGCAACATTAGTAGAACACATCAGTGAAAGTTTGAGAAAAATCGGACAATCGGTGCAAAAGTTATGAATTTTTAAAGTTTTGGTGTTGGAACCGCTGGATGAGGAGACTACTAGAGGATATGACGTATGAGTGGACAACAATACAAAGAAAATATAAAGGATATTCAACAAAAATTCACTTTTCTAGAATTATGAAAGAGCAGTGGACCAACTGCTTTCAGAAAGCAGGGGGAATAATTGCTACCCTTAACATATGTCAATATCAAGTTGATGGAATTTGTAATTTTCTTGAAAAATGGATTTTTGTAGAATTTTCTTTATATTTTCTTGATATTGTAGTCCACTCATACGTCATATCCTCTAGTAGTCTCCTCATCCAGCGGTTCCAACACCAAAACTTTAAAAATTCATAACTTTTGCATCGATTGTCCGATTTTCTTCAAACTTTCACTGATGTGTTCTACTAATGTTGCTGCTTTCACTCAATCCACATTGTTCTTGGGGTTTATCTTCCCTTTAATGATGTCGAGGTCATGAAACATGCAGCGCGCTTGCAGGTAATTCTCGCCCAAGGTGATGATGATATGATTTTTTTTTTTTGTTGCCAGAATCCATCTTCCATTAGCTTTCAAAACACAATAGAACGTATGAATATATGAATATGACTGTGATTGTAGTAATGCCCGGGTACCCTTTTTCTGACCGTAGGAAACTGGAAGGGGGAGGGGAGGGGGAGCGATAAGTGTGATTTAAGGGACCCTTTCTGAGCCAGAAATAATTGATTTACAAAAAAAAAATCACAAGTGCAACAATAACAATGTCATCAAAATCACGTGAAAAACGAAAGTTATGACATTTTAAAGACTACCTTATTTTCGAAAAATAGCCGGTATATTACATGTGTAAAAGAGTGAGCTGATGATGTCATCAACTCACAACTTGATCATAAAATTTATAAAATTATATAGGGTAATTATATATACACGTATATATGTATGTGCAAAACGGTCCATAGCGCGAATATAGGGCCTACGTCTGGAAAGGGAGGGAAATTCGCTTCAATGCCTTATCAGTGACCTGGGGCCTAAGGACTACTCCACAGTAAGCCACAGATGGCGTTGTGTGTGTAGATATTTCAAAAAAGGCAATATTTGCATCTTTGTAGGAATATTATTATGCTTTTTATAAAAAATCCCCAAATTATTATTTATTCTGCATTTCTCCTTATGGTTGGAAATAGCGTTATATATATATATATATATATATATATATATATATATATATATATATATATATATCGAGAGAGAGAGAGAGTTTGCCACCTTTGCTATCATCCCCGAGGACTATGGACAACAGATCAGTTGAAATGAACGTTGACCACGCAACGTGATTCTTGTTACCTTTATGTGGACACGGTGGAGGCGATAGTCCACAATATTGATTGCACCACTGGCCAATGTGAATTAATTGTGACCAATTACTAAAATTGAGCGTTGGATGAGATTTGAATTATGCTGATGACAGTTACTCTCTGTAGGTCTAATGTCTGGGGTTTGTGGACCTACATCAGATTTGTTTAATTAGTTGTGAATAATTTGTGAATTAGGTTTGATAATTGGCGTTGCTTGGAGTTGTTTTTTATGTGTCCCTGAGTGTATGAGAAGGTGCGTGTGTCACCATGTTCACATATGCTATTTATGAAATCGTAAAAATAATGATGAATGACTGCAACGAATGGCAGTCCTAAGTCTGCACTCTACTTTGAAGCTGGAGGCAGGAATGACGTCAGAGACAAGTGACCTTTCTAGGTCAGCAGGGTCCAAATAGACCGAATGATTATACATTCTCCATTAAAACCAGTTGACATTTTCAGCTTGGTCATCATGGTCATGTTGGTGATGAATTAATATAGGCTTTGCTGTATCTAAAAACAATTCACCATTTCAGATCCCCTTGTGACTGATGGATCGTTGCGTTCGAAGATTGTGATGTTAGTACATTCATCTGAGTACCATTCTTTCATAAATATGACTGAATTTTCAACTCGCAAAAAGAATTATGTATATAAAACTTGGTTCCAGATCATGATGATCCAAGAAAATTGTTCCGAATGTTCGTTATTCATTATATACTGTTCATTAACCGAAGGTTCTTTATCCGAAAATGGAAGGACGATCGCTAATCAGTAATTGGAAAAATGAAAGGAACAAGGTTCGCTGAACGGACGATCAAATAGGGTTCGTTTA
Organism: Diadema setosum; assembly: GCA_033980235.1. NCBI lineage: Eukaryota > Metazoa > Echinodermata > Echinoidea > Diadematoida > Diadematidae > Diadema > Diadema setosum. The sequence goes on along the minus strand of CM067061.1, from coordinate 30,872,127 downwards.
TGCGAGGATGGATTAAGGTTTCCTGATTTTTGTGATTTACTTTCTTTACTTTCCTGATGTGAGTAACCATCGCGAAATGATCAAACCCCCTGGTCAGCAGATGGTGTGAGTTCGAAATAAGAGGCTTTCGGAGTATCGAACCGTCGAAATCGCGAGGATCAACCCAAATTTTCAGATATTCTCGCAGCGCGTTTCCGTCAGTCTAACATCCATTGTGTTAGTTGATGGAATCAAACAGCGCCACCTACTGAGACCTCTGACCACAATTGATACCTCATTCGAAAACTGCAGCGCCAGTCGCATGTGTTGTCGCTCAGCGTCATTTATGAGTCAAAGCATCCGAAGCGCATGAGCCGACAACGCAGAACATATTGGTCATGTGACGAGGCAGCCAACGTACAATTCAAGATGTCATTATACAGACTCTCTATATCAAAATTAAACTTTAAGAAATATGTTAGAATGTAGACCTACACACAATCATTATTAACCTCAAGAAATCTGTGTCACGAGTAGGAACACCTAGAAATACGAATTGTCACTGGACGTGGAAGACATGCGATCCGTTGTGTTCAATGATTCACAAACTTTAGTGTACAGCATTTTTATGTCCTCTAATAACTTTGCCTTTTGATTCTACTACGGTTGAAAGATTAACATTATCTATTATGCCTTTTCTCATCATTTAGAACAAAGAAAAGGAATGAGTGCATGAGAAATAGATGAATCTAATTTGAATGTCTGTGTAAGAAATGCATGTAGGATAGTCTACGTGAGTGAAATATTTCAAAGTAGACCTATAAAAGTGAATCTAAATGAACTTATGTAGTTTGACATCATTGTTTCTTACGAAGAATGTCTGTTGATTAATTCTTATTTCTCAATTTGTTATACATTTCTCGATCGAGTCTCCGTGTATTGGTATGACATCGCTGTATGAAGACTTGTTCATTTTATTCAATTTCCAACACAGTATGATTTCAACATTTGAATACATATAATCATGCAACGTTGCAGTGAAAAACAAACTTTGAATGGTGTTAAAATTTGTTTTGTTTTCTGAACCTCCTTTTAAAGGAGGAGACATTTTGTTTATTTTGTTTATTTTATCCTCTTGACACGATACTGACAATGCTGAAATCTGAGTTGTTCTTTTTAGAAATATTTTCCTCAACAATATCATTGGATGCGTAACAACGTAAAAACTCTTTCAATGGGGCAAGACGTTTATCAATTTCTCATCTTAATCGCTGTCTTCGTTGATATCTTGGAGAAAGTGATGCAAGTCATTCGATCATTTGCAAGGAGAACGGGACACATTTGCAGTTGATTCCTGTCCTTTTTTATTTCCACGGTGTTTTTTTTCCTGCATCCCAAACGCACATTTTCACCAATGTGCCTACTAATTGACACGTAGATGACTGGTAAACACACAGACGCTGTTTGACTTGGCCATATCGAATTGACTGTATGATTACGTCGAGCTAATAGGACGGGACTAAGGGTTGAGCATAGGGGAAGCAGGTATAGCCCCCACCCCTTCCAGATCAGTATTTATAGAATTCTTTCTTTTAACATGTGGTGTAGGCTACATAAGAGACAAAAGAGATTAAAGAAGAATTATAAAAAAATATCATCTCAATTGAAGAAATGGGATTCTGAATTAGTTTGGACTCGCGAGCGCTTTATGAATGCCTTCGCTACCTGAAGAAAATTTCCCGGCGTGCAGACTTGGCCGTATATTCCGAGTCTCAGTAACGTGCTCCACCCTCTATTTACATTTTTTGTTTGGCGTGTGCATACATGCTGCATTTATGATTGGTCCATTATTGGCGGTACGAAGTCGATATGGGTTCTGCATGACGCCGTGAATTTTCTGACGTCTGTTCATGATATCAGCTCGTACACTCGATACTGAACAATTCCTTTTCTCCACGTCAATCACATTTCCTTTCAATAGCGTTCTGTTCATCTTTCAACGACTCAATCATATACATACTGTCACCTTTGAATATGTGAATGCTTTCTCTCTCAATCTTCATATTTACTTCGAACAAATTTATTGTAGCACGTTAAAATTACATGGGAAAGCGATCGATTCCGATCTTTCCCGTTGATAATCCGAGTAGCGCACCATTCATTTTAAGGCACACCCTCGCATTTCAGTGATATCATATTCTTTGTATGTGCACAATGAATTTTCAACGTTTTGTGCACCGTGTTTCCAGCTGTATTCAAAGAAGTTAAAGGCACTATATACAGTGCAAATGAATGCTGACTTATAATAACCTGAATCATCACTTATGTGTCCAAAAGAATTTCTCATAAATTATATGTCTTATATATTTTATGATTGTTCTGGGTATGCCCACAAAAAAAAAAAGATTCTGCCAGTGACGTCATCTACCAATCAGTGAAAAGTACTAATAGGAATAACAAAAGACAATCAGACAATGCCATCGGAAGCACCTTTTCTTAGACGGAGGATAACTTGCATGTTTCCTTGCGATATCTTTTGTTCATCACATTAGTACTTCAGCAATGATTGATAGATGTTGTCACAGCAGAATCTTTTTTCTAAGTTTTATTTTTTTTGTGGGCATATCCAAGTATTGTGGAGAAAAGAGTGAAAAAAAGAAAGATTAGTATAAGATACAATTATGACACTGATATAGACATTCATTTGGCCGCATACATTGTGACATAAGTGATGATGAGTGTATTATGAATTAACACAAGTCAACATGCATTCGCACTGATATAGCTCCTTTAAGATTGTGAACACTTGTTTTGCGCATGCCGCTTCAAGTGAAATTGTAACCACTTCTATCCTGCATATTTCCCGTCAATTAATAGCGCTTTGTTCACATTTAACGTCTTATTCACACTGTCCTTCTAAGTATTTGACTATATCAATGCTTTCTCGCTCGCTCTTCATATTTGCTTCGAATAAATTCATCGTACAGTAGTAGCACACTGAAATAATGTGAAAGTGATAGGTCCCGATCTTCACGGTTTATAATGTGAGTAGCGCACAATCACATCCAGATCACAACCTTTGTGTGTGCACGTGAACTTTCACGTTTCGTGCACATTGTTTCTAGATGAAATGCAACTAAGTAAAGATGGTGAAAACATGTTATGGGCGTACCAGTTACCTGGAATGATCCTTACATCCATCACGCGACAGTATATCCGACGGTATTAAGAAAACAATTATGACAACCACATAATCCTTTCGCAATGTGAAGAAAGTTTTAAACATTTGAAACAATAAGATAAAAATCCGCCAAAATTCATATAAACATTCGTCACAAAGTTGACATGGAAGGCTCAATTCGACAATATTAAATGATACACCATTATTTTCAAGTTAACTTGGATTGAGAAAGTGGACAAAAAAACCAACAAGTTTCATCGGACAAATGCGAATCAAAAAGTTATCAAGCTTTTTTTTTTTCATGATTATTTCTTTTCACTGTCAAGCGACATCGATGACAATCAATGTAATTTATATGGGATGTTTCACCAATTGCACAAAGTTTCCATTTGCTTTGCACACAAGTTCTTACCATGCATGCATACTTCATCTGTTGACGTGGATCACAACAGAAGATGTGTGACGCTATAGCATCACACTCTTATAAGACTTATTAAGAACCTTCTAGTTCATCATCAGTAGATCAAGTAGCAATGGTGAAGATGTTCATTTCTGTAGCGCTCGCTGTTAAAGTTATTGATTACTTAGCCCCTCAAAAATAGTGATCTATCAATGATACACAGAACAACAAATGAGTTGTGAGGCGTAGTTTAATGAGTTATTGGGCTATACTTTTCTTGATTAAAGGGGTAATTTATAGCCCAACTGTAATGCGTTTTGACAAGACATCATGAATTTTAAACATGTTTGTGTTTAAAAAAACCCTCCTTCATTGTCCTTGAGATGCAATTAAAATGCATCTCTCCTTAGTCCCTATTGAAGTGGCACTTTGTAAGTACAGAAAAAGGGGCATGCGACGCATCATCATTGGTATGTCGAGAGCATGCTGTCAGAAATGAAGCCAATAGAATGAGAGAGAAGTGCCGTTTTGACAGGAAATCAATATCTCCTGCTTAAGGGGGAAAATCATGCCTTTATTAACGTCTCTCGACACGCTCCTTGACTGATAATAGGTAGTTAAATCTGCGACGCGAACGCTAAGACGACGCACAAGGGTAGAACAATGAAAAAGTTGTCTCGCACATGACAGTTCAGAACACCAGTTTGAGCCTAATAGCGTCGTGTCCAGCGGTCGGGTCGCAGATCTAAAACTCACTGTTATTACTTTTGTGACCATTACGCTATGCAGATATAATTTAGTGATTTAAGAATGTCAAATTATTAATAACTTCTCTCAGGTCCACTCTACTCTGCCTCGAGACTGGATGGAAGCTTCACATATATCTTCATCTCTTGATCTGCTCTACTATTCGCTTAGTGATTCCTCCTGCAACTTTGGCACTTAAAGGCCACCAAAAAACTTAAATTGGCAGACGTAAACGAACGAAGAATAATGATGACGTCATCTACAGGTTAAGTGCTGAATCTTCAAGAGAATCATGCAAACTCTTCCGAACGCGACCCATATCAATCTTACGCCAGGTAGGCTCCACCCACCCTTTGGCCATTAGCTTGTAGACGCAATGTCTTCCATTGTCGCCAACACATTTTTTTTTTTTTGATAAAATTCGTTAATAATTCAGAATTAAAAAAAAGTTGCAAAAAGTTGTCAGCGCTCTTTTTTGAACTTCAAATGTTTACTTTAAAAAAAAAATCGTTGACTGCAAGTTGCACGTCAATATTTGTTTTGACAATTTTGTATTAGGTCAGTGCTGCGTTCAATGAGTATATGTCCAAGTGTCTCTGTTATGGCAATTTTTGTAACTACTGTAGTGAAACTATTATCGTAATGAAGGTGTTTCAATTTTCCTTTCTTAATGAACCGAGCATGCATAAAGGAATCATGAATGCTTCTTTCCATCGTCGTGTTTATATGTATATATATATTTACAAATACACACACACACACACACACACATATATATATATATATATATATATATATATATATATATATATATATATTTATCCGGCATCTGATGATATTGCCACTCTTTTTTTTTTCATTACACAAACATTGTGTAGAATTGAATTGGCATATAAAATGACGTGGCCCTCGTATGTGTATGTCGGTCAGAATTGAATGCATGACATCATTAACAATTTTCTTTTCATGTAATCTTCTTGCAGAACTTTTATGAGTGGCCGATTTCGAATTTCGATCGATGTCTTTACACCGCCGCATGACTGCTCATGAGTGCTTCGGTAGAGATCGACAGAAAAAGGTGAAACTTATGTTTTTTGACGACTTTTGAAGACGATGCTGAACCAGAGCTATGTCTTTGGAAAGTACTACGGACGGCTTCAACTCCACTGAGCTACATTATGATAGTAATGTGAGCACTCATTCCAAGGCATGGCTTGCCACGGTACCTCTCGTTTTGTCTGTCATAATGTTCGTCACCATCGTCGGCAATTCCTTTGTCGTGTGGGCTTTTATACGGGACGTAAAAGTTCGGAAAAACGTCGCAAACGTATTCATCGTCAACCTGGCAGTGGTTGACTTTCTGACAGCGTCCGTCATTCTACCATTTAACACTGACTGGTTGGTGAAGGAAGTGTGGTTGTATGGAGAGGTCTTTTGCAAGATTTGGTGTGCTCTGGACAACGCCCTCCTCAATATGGCGGTGATCACCATCCTCCTCATCAGCTGGGATCGCCTCTGCCTTCTTACCATGGGTATGAAGTACAGGAGCTTCCAGACCAAACGACGAGTAGGGATGATTCTTTTCGCCTGTTGGACAGTGACTCTGGCTTTTTATATTTTCCTGGCTTTCGCCTGGAGTTCAATCACAGGAGAATACAACATTGATTTTGACACAGACTGTGAGATGGAATACTCGGCGAATCTAACTGCCACTGTCATCATAAACACCATAAACTTTGTCATCCCTTTCTTTTTCCTGGTGGCGCTCAATTCTGCCATATTTGTCAACATACGGAAGAGGTCCAAAGGCAGCGTTGGACCGAGTCCCCAGGTCAATGTCTATGACAAGTCGCTCGTCCGGCACAAGGACAATACTGCACCGCCTCTCTCAAGAGGATCGCAGAAAGCATGTCGGGAATCAGGACGATGTGAATCAGATCGTGTTGCGATTCCTGACGCTCCAGGTCGTAAAGAAACCCCAGAGGACGTGCAAAATGTCAATCGAACGGCAGGCGACACCACGACCAGGGAAAGACGATTTTTGGCCAGACACCAAAAAGCTGCCTTCGTTCTGGCTGTCCTGGTGGGGTGCTTCCTTGCATGCTGGTTACCCTACCAGATCACCAGCGCTATGTTTGCCGTCTGTGCCTACGACTGTGTCTCCGAGCTAGCTTGGGAAGTGACCAACACAATTTTGTGGTGCAATGCCACTATCAATCCTTTCATATATGCTGCCACCAACGTCCACTTCAGAAGGAATTTTCGATATTTTCTCTTGCTGGATCGCTGGACTTGCGACGGGTGTAGATTAAAACATCGCTCCGTAAATAAAGACGACTCCCTTAGAGATACGATGAACGAAACTGCTTACTAGTTCACAAGCCGGGCCCGGAAGAACGAAATCTTCGAAGGCCGTAGTACTTGGACTTCTGCTATAGGAATCTTCGGCAGACCTGATGTAGTTTCTAGTCAGTTATATGTAGTTGTATAAAGAAATAAGAACTCAGGGCATAATCAAAAGATCGAAAGAGGCGTTGGTTGGTTTTACTGAGATAGATATGACGACATGCATGAAAGGAATGGATGGGGCATCAGATTCACTTGCTTGTCAAAAGGTAGTTTGGAGGATACAAATTATTTTCACTGCCTGTAGGTAAGAAGTGCAACACTATCTCACTTGATTCAATCAAAATCAGTGACTACGATGACAAACATTATTTCTGTGGTACAATCCGACCTCTCCTTTCCCTTTATCCGGATCTCTCTATGATCCCGACGCTATCTCGCCGTAATCTTTATTTTTCAATCTAATGATTACGGGGGAAAGGGGGATTTCAAACTAGAAAAAAAAAAACAACACCAAAACAAAACAAATCCCACCCAAACTCATATGAATGACATATTATACCCAACCTATAGTTCACATACCTTCATATCAAATTTTCATCTAAAATATGATGCATTTAGACATTCACTCCCCCAAATTTTTGCACTGATAGCAAAGAAAGAGTTTCAGTGTACGCTACTTGCAGTAGGTTAAATGTGGCTTACTAATAGGCAGGCAACTGCGTGTATTAAACATTGAGTCTCCCATATCCGGCCAAATTCCTTATCGGTTAGGCGCCGATCCCGATATGTCTGTATTCAATTCAATTCAATAGTTTATTTATTTCCATCATCAAAAAGAAAAGAAAAGAAAAAGTTGACATAATCCAAAGTGATACAATTTTTTTTTTCATTTCTCTTACACTCGTCTGATAAAGGATTTTTTTTTAAATACAATATAAAGAAAATACACGAATGATGTCGTAAAAAAGAAACAATGCACTTTGCCATGGCAACAAAAATAGTAAACAATCACAATGATGGAAAAAAGTGTTCAACTAAAAAAGCCAAGCTTGTAAGACGTGGAACACTGGAACAACACAACAACAGCACCAATTTGTTATACCAATAAAATATATTCATTTTAAATTCTTCTATATACTATTGTGCATTTTACTCATTGATATATGATGCTGATACTCTGAACAATATACTTACTAGGATTTTAGAATGCAAACGTATAAACTATGTAACATATCACATTTGTGGCACAGACACTGTGGGGCCAGGTATGCCAGGAAAATTGAACGGAAAGGAAGATATGCAATCGGCCACAAAAAAAAAAAAACACAACGACGACAACAACAACAATAACACAAAACATAGAAATAACAGAACTTGAGGAAATGCACTCAGACAGATACTGGACAACGAAGAACGAGGAAAAAGGAGCAGGGAAGAATAGAGAAGGAAAAGGAGAGGGGGAAGGAGAGGAATGGAAAAGGTCTGTGGACACACTACAAAATCTCAAGGAAAAGTGAAACATGACGGGTTTTTTCATTGAACAGAATTAACTGGTATATTTAGAAAACAAATATTTTTTTTTTTGAGTTTATACTTAAATGTAATTAACTTAAATCACAGATTCTTTTAGATCATTATGTAAGCTATTCCAAAATCTGGGTCCGGTATAAACAAATGTATTTTGAGTGTGTACAGTTCTCACTAAGGGAAGATGAAATTCTTTAGATTGTCTCGTGGGATAATTATGTACGTGGCTGTTACAGTGAAATAAAGAATAAAATATTTTGGGTAGATGGTTGCAGTTGTAATTAAACATAAATTGACTAAGTCGAAACAAATACAACTCTTTTATTTTCAGAATTTTGTGTTCAAGGAACAGCTTGTCAGTATGTGCTCGGATATGAAGGTTAAAAACAATTCTGAGCGCCATCTTTTGCAGAAGAAAAAGTTTATTTAGCAATGTCGAATATGTATTCCCCCAAGCAAGAATTCCGTAATTCAAGTACGGCAATACCAAACTTGAATAAAGCGTAATCAAAGCCGAAGAAGGATGATACTTTGTATGTCTGTATAGGAGAGGTCGGACTGTATTTGCTTTTGATTTTAGAATCCTAGTCGACTTCATTTATCAATCTCTCTGTTCTACTCCTTCCGTTGAAACAGGAAACGTTGGTATGATTTTCCATACTGTTCTATTGTTTGTGGATGCCTTGTGCGCCTTAGCTGTCTGGAGTACATCGTCAAATGCATTGGGATAAACTAAGAATGATTTCTTGTGACGAAAATGCTTTTGGTTGTGCAGCCACGTTATCAAACACATGTGGAGTTAGACCTCCGCTGGTAACCAAAAGTACAGGAAAACACATTATAGTCACCTGTCCTGATGGTGATTTTTTACAATCGTATGAGTATGGTTGGAATAATTCTTTACGTTTGTTAAGGTGGTGGGAGGTGAAACTCCTTGGTTAAATTGTTTATTTTTTTCTCATTTTGAGAAATGTTAGGAACAATAAATTGAACAGAATTTAATTGAACTGAATTGTGTGGTGTGCTGTAAACGCGAATATGGCGGGATACCAGTTGTTATAGCCATACTTTTCTGGGAAGTGAATGAAATAATGACTGAAAACCCATGCTTCTTAGCAAGTCTGAATGAAACCCGTTGAGTAATAATCAAGTTATTACATGAATAAATATTTTTGCCAATTTTGACCTGATCAGGGTGAGCGGTGACCCTTAAAAAGGTGGACCAGTGGGGCAGCATTGCCAAGAGGTATAGGTGTCTGCATTTGACTATGATACATTTGCATACCAAATTTAAAAAAAAAAAAAAAAAAAAGATGGGTAAAGAAACATGGCCAGTATCAGAATTGAATTTGAATTGAATTGAATTGTGTGGTGTGCTATAAACGTGAATATGGCGGGATACCAGTTGTTATAGCCACACTTTTCTGGGAAGAGAATGAAATAATGACTTAAAACCCGTGGTCTTGATTGGAGAGAATGATAAACAAACGAAAAAAATGCTACCAAACTTCCAAACAAAAAATACATCACTGTTCTCGATAACATGTTATTCTAATCAGACATTATTCTACGAAATGATGTTCGAATTACTGTCTGATGTCACTATGGTACCATGTTTTTAAGTTAGTTATTAACAGTGATAGATACGGAAATCCATGGCCTTGATTGATTTGAAAACATACGAAAAAAAAAAGCAGCAAGCGGAAGGACGTGAAACGAAAATTTGCATCCTGTTGGTTTGGACTTATTGTCATTGCACTTTCTCATACACAGAAATAACTGTATTTCACATGAAAAGAGAAGTTTGAAGGAAAATTTGTCGTTTATCACACTGGCAAAATGATTCATTAATTCGAAAAGGAAATAAGGTTCCCAATAATAAAACCTGTTAGAGTTAACCTTTGACATTAGTTTTGGCTTTGTTAGTGTATGGGTCCATTACTGCATACCGTTATTATTATCATTTTTTTTTTTTTTGGGGGGGGGGTAGAAACGTCTTTTAATAGAGACGTCTTTTGGCAGAATCCATTTGTAAGATATGTTGTGTGTTTAAAGATGATGTGTGATGATGAAACATCTCAAGCTATCAAGACAATGAGGCATTCACAAATACATACATAATCAAACACGCACTTCATCGTTAATGTATAATAATAATAATAATAATAATAATGATAATTACAATAATAATAATTATATATATATATATATATATATATATATAAGTAGTCCACTCGTTGGAGCTATGATATAAAAAATAAAACAAAAACCAAGTTCATGCTGTCATGCAGACAAATTTTTGATCGATTCGCTCTTCACAAGTTTCTTGATTCAGGAACACTTGAGAATACTTGAGAAAGAGTGTCTAAATCAAGAATCATGTTGTTATTTTATTCATATATTATATATATATATATATATATATATATATATATATATATATATTCATATATGTATGTATACATATATATAAATATATATATGCGTGTGTTTGTGTGTGTGTGTGTGTATGTGTGTGTGTGTGTGTGTGTGTGTGTGTGTGTGTGTGTGTGTGTGCTCATGCATGGCACAGGTATAGGAGAAGTAGATAATAGCACGATATTGCTTTCTTCGATTTTCTCCCGGAGCTTTCAGCCAACCGAACATTTAATGAAGGGATCTGTGAAATGTAAAAAAGGACGAATAAATACATTCATACTACACAATTTACCCTGTCTGCGTTTGTAAATAAGGTCAGTGCACAGGGACAAGCAAACAATCCGTTCACACTCTATAATATGAAATATGCATTTTATTTCTGGCCCAGACATTTATTTGATTTTTGCACACACACATACACACACTCTCATGTGTAATTTACTCCTACTACATTTGAATTACTTCGGGTTGGTTCATACTTTACCGCTAGTCCCTGAGTATAGAGGTCAGAAAACAAGTTTTGAATCAGAAGGTTGCTTGTCATGTATAGAATCCACGAATGCGAATCATTATAAATCTTCGGAACTGATAAGATGTCAGCCAAAACTCATCAACCTCTGACAATGCAGACCGTTAGCTATAATTTTCCCCATATTCTGAATTATCCTCCCTACTTTACTTCTCACCAGGCGTGATGCACAACTCTCATCTAGAATAAATTCGTTGTGGGATGAAGTGTGATGATGATGAAGGGGGGGGGGGGTAGTCGAGGGAACTCGCAAATTCGAAGAGTTTCTAGTCAATATGGCACAGGGTTTAAAAAAAAATGGCTGAAGATTTGCACAACCGTTTCGTTAAACACGACATGATCTACATAGATCCTCAAGAATAAATGTTTGATATGTAATGTATAGGCCTATTATTTACGATTTTCACCGTAGGACAAAAAATTGGTCTCCCTCATGGTACATTGTATATTGTTAATTATTTATTTGCCTGCTGTAAATCAAAAACAGCGATTTGAATAACATGCTTGTGTTTATGGATCTACATCATTCTGATCTTATGTGTACTATTTGCAGCAACCAATGTTGCCACAAAGTTAGGATTTTTATAAATAGTATTAGGATGTCATTTTCTCCTTTCCCGACCACTGTCCAATATGCAAGTAACTTTAGTTTTATACTGCCAGGGCATCATCATATGGTAGATATTTTGTTGATATGTGACATAAATGTGATATTTTTTCCGCGATGGGATTTTTATAATAGGACAGCGGCTATACTTTCGGAGGCATGGTAACACAAGACACTCGGTTTAAACGGAGTTTCCGGCGGTCGTTGTTTTGCGGAGTTAGAATACAGAGGCAATAACCACGATAGCCTCATTGAAGATGGTAAGAACAATGGACCACATAAATAAGCACGTGCACGTACATGAATTAGAGTGATAGCTTCTCTCAACGTGAGGCTATTCGATGAACATGACCGTATCAAAACCCAGGCAAGTTTAGATTAATTATACTGACGGGTCTTACATTGCGTATCCGATCACTTTATCCACGTTTTATAGTATAGACTGATACCCGCATGCCTATGTGCACTCAGCTATGCTCTCCCTCCGCGCCTTCACACGTTAATTGAAATGGTGTACATATCCCTATATCAAATTGTGAGAATAATGTACTGTTGCCTATCAAGATTACTGTGTATAAAATTACCAATCTGACCTCGAATTGCTGTTGTAATAGACGAGCTTTCATATCGCAAAAGGTGATACAACTTGTCAGTTTATCCCCCATGTTGGATTAATCCCTATCCAACTCCAGGTGCTATCATTATCAGACACATTTCGTATATTTCCTCTACCCCCCTACCCCCCCCCCCCCCAAAAAAAAAAAAAAAAAAAAATCTCGCTCTCTCTTCTTGATTATTATAATGCAGATAAGGGATGGTCTCAACAATTTGAGTTTAGTGAAAAGAAATCAGAGAAATCTTTCTCAGGTTGAGAAGGTCAACGCTAATTAATAATTGCAGGGAATTTCAGTTTAAGCTTTTGCATTGGCCTAGTACATATTATGGAACAGCTTATGAATTTTAATTTTGTAACAGATAGTTTTTGTTCCTTTTGCCAATTGGAACCATGCAGACACGTATAACGTTTATTTCTGCATTGTGATACGTCAAACAGATATGGAAATTAGTTATTGAGTTTTTTTTTATAAAGATGAAATAAAGAATATGAACTAGTAAGAAATATTTTTGGGAATTTCAGGTTATTCTGATAGATCAATTTGTGTAAATAGTTTCATAATTTTTTTTGAAATACATTATTTTCAAATACAGGTCTCAAAATAACCTACCAATCAGAGAAAGATTGTTAAAATACTTTTGAAACATATAGATGAGGAAAAAAACTCTCGCATCAAAAGTAGGTAAGATGCATTTGCATTTACGAAAATGGGAAAACATAAACCCGAAGTGATTAACTTTGGGAGCTTTTCTCTATTCATGTATACTATATCATATTATTTTCCGTATATACCTTAACTTCTGTGCTCGATTGCATGTTTCAGTTCTGTTTTGTTTATGCCATCTGAGCGACTCTCTAATGAGCAACATGCGTATGAGCGAATTGCTCATTCGACTGCAAAGTCAACACGTGGTCAAGGGGGTTTCAATAGGCGTTTTCACATCAGCCCGATGTTTCGAAATAGCGCGCTATTTTCTGACTTGGGAAGTTAAATAATAATGGAGAGGGGATACACGAGATGATGAATAGAGCGTTTTGGCCAGACGTTTTTGAGTGTTGTGTGCTTTTGTGCATGTGTGTGTTTCTGTATGTATGTGTGTCCGTGTGTGTGTGTGTGTGTGTGCGAGTAAAGGGATAAAGGGTATATGTGGGAATGTAGATATTGTGTATATGACGTTTGTGTATAATTTTGTTTGTATATGTTTGTGTTTGAATCTACAAAAACCATTACTTGTATTTGTTTCGTTGTGAAAAGAATCGTGATATTGAACGAAATTCGCATTAAATAGTCATATTTATCATTATAAACTGTGTGTTCCTTGTGTGTGCAGCTGGTGTGTGTGTGTGTGTGTGTGTGTGTGATTTTTCTTTCTGAAAAAGGACATTCACATGTATTTCATCTGATATATGCCATTGACTCACCCTCCATGTGTAAAGAAGTCTAAATACTATACCTGGTGCAGCTCTTTTTAACATCGGTTTGCGGCCTCGGTGAAACAAATCGGCACTCTGGAAAATTAAGTATTTTTGTCGTTCTAAAATTCAGTGTAGTGCATGGCAGAACATGCACTAACTGTATGATATAAATATGTAATTGCTATGTGGTATAGTGGTGGTCTAGGTAATATAGTACCGTTGACTTAAAGGACAAGTTCACCTTCATAGACATGTGGATTGAGTGAATGCAGCAATACTGGTAGAACACATCAGTGAGGGTTTGAGGAAAATTGGACAACCCGTTCAAAAGTTATGAAGTTTTGAAGTTTCTGCTCAGTCTCTGCTTGATGACAAGACTACTACAGTTTGTGATGTCTCATGTGTACAACGATATAAAGAAAACATAAAGAAAATTCAACATATTTTCACTTTTCTCGCATAATAAAAGAACGCTTGACTTGCCTCTTTCAAAAGGCAGGTGAGAATAATATTACCCTTAACATACATCAGTGACAAGTTGAGGAAAATTAATGTGCACTTTAAAAAAAAAAAGTGAAATTCTCTTTATATTTTCCTTATATCGTTGTACGCATGTGACATCATACACTGTAGTAGTGTTCTCATCCAGCAGTGACTGCACAGATAATTCAAAAAGTCACAACTTTTGAACAGATTGTCCGATTTTCCCCAAACTTTCACTAATGTGTTCTAATAATATTGCTGCATTCACTTTATCCACATGTATATGAAGGTGAACCTGTCCTTTAAGCCATCTTGATGGAGCGTATATAATTGTAAGCCTGTAAGCCGCCACCAGACACGCACCGCAGCACACAATAAACTCTCTTTCAGTACAATAACTTTCACATCTATTATAGTTACAGTCAGCTGCACCACCAATTCGCAACACACATACACACACGTAAGTCTGCGCCGAGCTGATATAATTAATTATCCACACTTTATTATAATCACATGTCCATTTATTCCCACTGGTCAGTACTTTTCTCGTTGAACTATGTTGTATACTTAATTGTCCTCCATCCTTCTATTGTCCAGTCGTCAAATATATTTCTCAAATATTATTTTGAAATCACGTTCATTCCAATTATCTTAATTCTATGTATAACATGGCATAGCTTATTATTTGATTTTATGTTTTATATTCTTATTCAAAACACTTTCGTTTATTTAATTTCTTTATTATTCCATCGGTTTGTATAAGCCAATAAAGTTGAGGAAGATAATGTCGAAAACTTTTATACATCTGGCATCTTGCAACATTATTTGTCATCATTAATTTATTGCACACACATACACACACACACACACACACACACACACATATATATATATATATATATATATATATATACATGTATATATATATATATGTGTATATATATACATATATATAAACGTACATACATATTGAACATGCATGCGTATATAACACATATCAATAAAGAAATGATTTAGGGAAATTAATGGTAGTTTGTGGAAGTTCTTTATTTTCAAAGTTTTGAATGATTAGTAACTTGCCATTTGTTTTCTTTACTTAATGCCAAGGTTCCCCTTTTTATTTTCATTTCTTTCCATTTTTTTTTACCTTTTTGAAATTATGTGTGGTATAAATTAAAAATAATCTATGACATGAGCAATAACAAAACGTCAAGAATAATTGTATGCTTTCAAAATTCGTTTGCAATGAAGGCAGTTTCATTGGCATAACAGAAGTGTGGCTATCATTTTGACATAGCAAACTTTCTCACGAGATGAAGCGTAACAATGGCAACGATGCCAGAGCAGTGGAATGTTCTCCTGTCTAAAATGCAACAACGCGAACGTTTTTAGCCCAATCAAGTTTGCGCACGCGGCATTGGTGGCGCCTCGTGCTGGCAAGCAATTATTTTTCCACCATGGACATGTAGCATTTGGGAACCACTTTCACGCTCCGCTTCTGGTAAAAGGCATCATTTAAGATACCACTCCGGGGCTGTTCAGGTGGGTCACCCGTTTCAAGTAGTTCGTGTTTTTTTTCTTTCTCTTTTTCATTTACATGCGCTTCTCTCTTCTCGTTGTGATCATTAATAGTAACGTTAATGGTTCAATCCATCAGAAGAATGCTCACATAAAATGCACAAGTTGCTCTATCGGGTGTAGTTTTGGTTTGTATCATTCACGCAAGTTTCATCCTTGGGGCCGATACCACACTGCAACTGCGAGACCGTGGAATATGGTATGTACATTTATCAATTCAACGTACTATTTTACAAATTTACACATTTCTCACTCTTCCGGAATATGATTGAAATCGCGGTTTGAATACCGGGTAATCAACGTTCCTATAATCATGTCGTAAAGCTTTCAAGTAATGGGTAAACAGAGCAATACCGGTTCTCAAACATCAAACTAATCTTTCCTACAATCAATGTAATACACACTGCAAAATAAGAGATGAGGGTCTTTGTGTAGCTTTCAACAACTTCCATCTAGAATATCAACGGCTGAGAATGAGAATGGAAAAGAAAAGAAACTTATATTTAACATCCCATATTATTATGCCTCCTATTTCTCTCTATTAAACATACGTGTATAAGTTATTCTTGCACAATATCGTTGAAAGTTTAAATCTCACTTTGTTCGGAACTGACGTACCTTTCTCGTTCATTAAAAAAAAGATCTTCTGTGACATGATATTGTGATTTTGTAATGTTGTCAGCAAGTATTACCTCAGAGTGGGCCTGGGCAAAGCCAATCAAATCGCACCAAACAGAAATTTGGTGGCTATGACGATATAGTTATATAATTTCCCATGGGGATGCTTTCAAGCGTGATTGTTTTCATATCAGGCTTTGTGTTTTGCCTCCGTTTGCGAGTACACCACTGAAAACGACTTTTCCGTTGACTGCAAAATATCCCGCTTTGAACATACGTTTTAAGTTTTGCACATGTGTCTTGTTTCTTGTTTCTTGATGATACTTATTGTTTGAATGTTAGACAGATCTCATATTTATATGATGTATGTGAGATATAATGTTGCAATTTATGAAAACGGTAAAAAAAGAGTGTAAATATATTGGATTCTTGCAAACATCTTAAATAATGTTTACATTGAATTGTTTTCCGCTATAAACTTATGTAGCATAATGTGCAGAGCTTATAGCTTTATGCTGAAACCAAAATTGGTATTTGGCATTGAACTTTTGGCCATTTCTACAAGCAAGAGGCGATTTTGTGATCGAAATATATTTACAATAAGTACATTCGATACATTTGAGCTGTTGTAACGTCAGTTAGCAGTTGTGCCGTCCATCACTACTAGTTGGTATCATTTCATTTGCATTAATATTATCATTATTATTATCATTATTATCATCATCATTTGTATTATTATGTTCTGCTACTACTATTTTTGTTATCATTGTTATCATAATAATTATTATTTATTATTATTATTATTATTATTATTGTTATTGTTGTTATCATCATCATCATCATCACCATCAGTTGTGTTCTTTTGTTTAACCTTTGCAGATGCTGAAGGGCAGTTGCTGGAAAACAGCTTATCTATGATAGCGAGAGAAACGCGTTTGAAATTACAGCAACGACAACAGAAGCCTTTGAATTCATGACCAACTACAGCTATCATGCAAACGACTAACCAACAACACCGCATCAGTCTGTCACACCGGCATCATCGTTGATGCTTGCTCAGAGTTCTGTGAAAAGCCTTCGTAACCTTGGCCTCATATAGGTCTCTGGATTCATCAGAGATATAAGCCAATAGCGGGCTTGCATTTCGATATGGAGTCAAATTGTTGGAATGCAAAGTAATCAGGAAATTATCTGCGCAAGTTCGTGTCACGACGTATTATACTCCAACCGTTATGGAGGGATAATACATTATACTTCGTATATTTTCCCGGTATGATTATATGACATCTCCATAGCAACGCCACAGTTTCCAGGAGTTGCGAAAAGAGTCAGTGGATACGATAACATCTATTAACAAAGGACTTGCAACGACTTTCATTCGACGAGAGTACAGCACACCTGTAATGCATAACCAATTCTGCCGGAAAAGGCAACACGTAATGATTTTCTGTAATTTTCACATGAAGATGTTATCAATTCAAATATTGTACTCAATACTGAAACAACTGCAAAGCAACACCAGAAGATATTGGAAGTAATTTGCTGCTATAGATGTTAGGCCGGTTCCGAATGAAAATAGCAACTACGAATAGATAAACGAAAGAGCAAGTATCTTCTGTCATGGCTGGCGAAAGCGAGATGGGCAACTTCAGTGCTTCGTACGACTACGAGGACGAAATTAACCATTCGCTGGCGTGGCTCTCCACTGTTCCCCTCATAATGTCCATCATAGTCGCTGTCACCATCATCGGGAACCTGATGGTTGTACTGGCCTACATCCGTGACAGACGGATAAGACAGAATATGGCGAATGTCCTCATCGTCAACCTGGCCGTTGCAGACTTTCTCGTCGGTGCTCTCATCATGTCGATCAACATCCATTGGGTGTTGGTGGGCTACTGGGCGTTTGGCGAGATCTTCTGCAAGTTTTGGTCGAGCATGGACCACATTCTGAGCATGATGTCTATACTGTCGATGCTTCTTATCAGCTGGGATAGATACTG
This sequence comes from Diadema setosum, assembly GCA_033980235.1. Lineage (NCBI taxonomy): Eukaryota > Metazoa > Echinodermata > Echinoidea > Diadematoida > Diadematidae > Diadema > Diadema setosum. The sequence continues at coordinate 30,853,676 of CM067061.1, read as the reverse complement.
CCTTATGACCATGGGAATGAGGTACAAAACCTACCAGACGAAGAGACGCCTTGGATGTCACATTTCCCTCTGCTGGGTCATTTGTCTCTCCGTTTACTTCGGTCTGATGTTTGGGTGGACCGCTGTGACCGGTAGGACGGACATTGACTATAGCGAAGAATGCGAGCCCGAGTTTTCTGTTAACCTCACAGCGACATTAATCGTTCTTGTATTGGAGTTTGTCGTACCCGTTACAATCCTTATATTCCTAAACGTGGCGGTTTACGTCAACATTAAACGGAGATCAAAGGGAGTTGTGGGGCAAAGCCCCCCAAATGCAACAACCATTTCAACGAGGATTAGCCAAAGACGCCACCAGGAGGAGAGGAGCGGGTCCCGTATCGTCCAGGAATCAGCAGCAGGAGCGAGCACTGGTGGAACCCTTGACGGGACCGTTCAGGAGTCTTCTGGTGAAGGCCCATCCCGTGATGTCACCACCGATAATGCTGACCAGCAGGATAGGCGCTCGTTCGCGAAACACCGTAAAGCGGCCATGGTGCTAGCTCTGCTCGTGAGCTGTTTTCTCGTGTGTTACTTGCCCTATCACATTGCCAGCATCAGCTTTGCACTCTGTAAGTTTGGTTGCGTCTCGCAGCTTACGTGGGACGTGTCGGCAATGCTGCTATGGTGCAACTCAACCTTAAATCCTTTCATCTACGCCGCCACCAATGTTCACTTCCGGCGAAATTTTCGCCGATTTCTGCTCTTGGATGGCTGGTCATGTCAATCAGGAAAATGTACAATAAAAGGTCGCAATGAAATCATGACTGTTACAAGTGTGATTCCACAATCAACGCAGTAGTAACTTATAAACAATTATTATTCTCTTTTTTTTTGTCATACGTAGAGCTGATGTAATCGGACGGGTGAAAGTACATAGATTTCACAAACTCATTTAACGAATGGATTCTGAACAGTATACTAGAGCACTCGGCAGCTTGACCCGTTCGAGCACATGTGTCTACCAACTCATCCTGTTCGGGACCGGTTCGGGAAAATGTGGCTGATTGAGCACCATACAAGAAATGTGACAAATGGCATCCAAGTCAGAATACTGAGAGCGCCGTCGCCACAATATGTTGTGTTCTACATGTAGAATAACCACCCATACACCTCTTAGCAAGTCTGAATGAAATCCGTTCCGCAATAATCTAGTTATTGCATGAATAAGCATCTTTACAAATTTCAACTTGATCAGGGTTAGCTCTGACACTTTAAAAGGTGGGGGCAGCATTGCCAATAGTCTTAATTTGACTCTGATACATTTACATACCAAATTAGAAACAAACAAACAAACCAAACAAATCGGTCAAGAAACATGGCCAGTATCGCGCACACAAGCACACCCCGAAAAATTTAGCTTTTTGTGTGTAAAGACGGAACAAGCTAGGGTGCCACCACCAAAAACAAAGGCGTCTTTTTTTTTTTTTTCTAACCATAGTGCACCTTCATGCCAAATTTGAAGATGATCAAACAAGAACTGCAGTCTGCAGAGCGCTCAGAAGAAAATCTCTGCGGCGATACAATTACAAGAAATCAATGTTGTAGGCCCTATATGATTTTGCGTTGAACTGAGGTTATATAATTTTGAGGAATATGCTGTGATATGCGTGAGAAAAGTTGTGACGTTATACGCTGCGATGGGTGTGACATAATGTTACACGCAGCGACATTATTACGTCTTTAAAAAAAAAAAAAAAAAAAAACCCACTTCAGATCATAACTTTGATGAGGCATTAAAAATGTTCCAGAAAAATTGAATTTAAAATTTGTAGGAATACTATTACTCTATTCAAGACGCAAAGAAATATAAAAGGTACAAGATGATAGTCATTAGTGATGAAATCACGCACTGTTTTGTGCATGTAGCTTTATGGCGTGTATCGCCTCAGTGTACTTTAGTAACGTCACGTTTTCCAGCGAGACCAGCGACAGGTATGGTGATCCCGACTAGAGCTACTGGATGTCAAACAATGGAAGGATGGCACCTCTTACTTACTAGAGTGCACTCCCGTTATAACGAACGCGGTCACAAAGAAATAGACGAAGTAAAACTCATGTCACCAAATCATCTTCTATATATTATCTGCATATTTTTTTTCCGGCTGTAACGAAATATCAATATAACAAAGGAAAACTGCCTGTCCCGAGGACTTCGTTATAACGGGAGTGGGCTATAATCGAAAAAAAAAAAGGCTGGTTCACACTATCTTACTGGATAATGTAACCCTCATCCTTCTTTAAGATATTCTTGAAATTGCCCACATTATTCATCGTTTTAAAAGGGAGAACAGAGGAGAACTTTTACTTGTTCATGTGAACGCTACAAAACTACAAAAAATACTTTGTACACAAAAGTAATGCACATTTTACGGGAAGTAATGCATACGAGTACACTGCATACGGCAGTTCTGATTTCATGTGATTTTTTTTTCCTGAAGCATTTTCTTTCGTATGTATCAAAATGCAGTCTTCAAAATGTCCAGATGCACCATCACCTCTATACTTTTACATATACCCTGAAATATATGTACGTATACTATTAACGTGACTGTATTATATTTGTTATGAGTACCTTTGTTTATGTTTTCATGTGAAATTCTTTGATTTTGTTGCACTGATTTCGTGCATACAAGTGGAGAAATAAAACAAACTGAAACTGAGAACAAACTTGAATACTGGAAATGTTAGTATTTCTACATATCAAGGCTCTTACACAATAGTTTCCCCGTGTGCATATTTTCGGTTCCCTTCAAAAAGACAGTGCAAGCTATTTGCTTATATTTCCATGTCAAAATGATTCGAAAAATGAATGACTAACACCGAAACATTAAAGATGAGGTGTAGGCGCCTGACTCATACGTGCTGAACCATAAGTTACGTTGACATGACAACGCTACAAGTGTGTTTATTCTCCATCAATTCAGGACGGACGGATTTCTAGCAAATAGGTTTGAAGTAAACTTGGTATAGTCACGCCATTATCGTCTGCACATTGATTGCAAGCAGACATAATGGATGTATGTTTATATGTTTGTATTTCAAAGGTGACAATTTCGCCCCTTAAACGAACCAGCGTTACTTAATTACGATTCCCATCCAGTTCGAGGAGGAATCCTGAAGAGCTCCACAAATAACTCAATTCAGTCAGTACACATACATTCATATGCGAGATCATTATGAGAAGGGGGCTATGTAGAGGGATTCAGAGGGATTCAGTGTAGTTAGAAATAATAATTTGGGTTCAAAGACTAAATGTAGGCTGCAGCAGCCATGCAGTAATCTTAATTCTTTATTGCCACCAATTTTACTATCCACACGTTTTATAGCATATTTTTGAGAAAACTATAGGAAAGTACCGCTCTCCATTCGTCTGTTGTAACATTTACAATACCCGTATACACTTAAATATAAATGCAGGTAGAGAGACAGGCGTTTTCCCTGGCGGTGACAAAACAAGAATTTCCTATATATTCAAGTTGAGACTGTTTTGCGTGTCTTTTACGATGTCTCTTTAATTAGAGTGTTCGAAGCCAACGTACTGAATTGAGAAAACCAGGATGGCCTTCGAATAGAGCAGAAAATCAATTGAATGGTCATATAATGGTATATCCATTTGAATTGATGACAATAACATCGCATTAAAACTAATTAAAAAAGCCCCGAAATGTGAGCGATATGAATACAATGGAAAATAAACTTATGATGAAGAATACCAAAAAAAATCAAGAAATCTGCTTTGATTTTCTTTACTTTTATGTAGATAAGTATGTAGCCTAGACATATAGATGTATCAATATCTATCATATACGATTAGATAGTATGCTTCTATATATTTCTATATGTGTATACATTAAACCTCTTCTGTCTCTTTCTCTCTCTCTATATATATATGCATATATATGTGTGTGCACGTATGTATGTTTATGCTTGTGTTTGTGTATAGAAAAGAGGGAGAAAGAAAGAGATAGAAAGGGTTTTTTTAACGTTCATTATGTGGATTATTTCCTTATTTATGCCTCCGCCACGAAGTGGTGCCGGAGGCATTATGTTTTCGGGTTGTCCGTCCGTCCGTCCGTCCGTCCTTCCGTCCGTCCTTCCGTCTGTCCGTAATGCATTTTGTGGACAGCGTAACTATCAAAACCTTTTGAGGTATCCTAATGCATCTTGGCATGTATGTGTATTAGGGGGTGAAGTTGTGCCTATCAACTTTTGGGTGCACATGCTCAAGGTCAAAGGTCAAAAGGTGAACGTCAAATACATAAAATTTCACTATTTCCACCATATCTATGCAATGCCTGAAGAACTTAGTGTATACATGTATTACCCAATTAAGATTCTCTGGTGAAAGTTTGGGTCATGAGATCAAAGGTCAAAGGTCAAAAGGTCAAGTAAAAATACTAAAACTTCACCTTTTTTCTCTGTACCTTGGAAATTGTTCAAGGTATCTTCATGGAACATAGTATATATACATGTACTGACTGGCAGTGATTATCTAGAGAATTTAGGGTTCATGGGGTCAAGGGTCAGGGGTCAAAGGTCAAGGGCAACACTTCAAAATTTTACTATTTCCCTCATGTTTATGCCTCAAAGGTCAATAGGTCAAAGATCAAGTGAAAGTGCTGAACTAATTTTTTTCCCTCCATATCTCGGAAGTGGCTCAAGTTATCTTGAAACGTACCACATATTTATGCATGTTCTGCCTGACAGTGATTATTATCTTATGAATTTTAGGGTCAAAGGCCAGATGAAAATGGTAACAATTTAATATTCAATACCGAAATTGCACTTTTTATTCATACCTTGAAAATTACTCAGTGCATAAACGTATGAATGGGTCAAAGTCAAGTTAAAATCCTTAAATTCCAAATACATGCTCTCCTATTCATCCAATTAAACCTAGGTCAAGGAAGGTGAACATTCAACACATTTGTTACAAACTTGTCATTTTAATATTTTGCCAATTTTGTGAAAATGTAATCACACATTGTCCACATGTACTATCTAGACCTATTAGGAGAATCATGCATTATGGCGGAGGCATACCAGTCGCCATAGCGACATTTCTAGTTTATATTATAGATTACACTTGGGACATTCATGTGAAGCATATTATGAAAAACATGGTGTATTGTGCATGAGCACAAAATATCATCAAATGTATTTATGTGCCTTGTTATTGCTCTTGAGAGTGTTGTACTACGTGGTTTGATGATAACTTGACACTGGACAATAAACCACAGTACACGTATTTTGTGATAATAACGTGGGAACACAAAAGTTGAAGTCTTTATTCTTTGACCGCCGGAACCAGTGTGTCGAATCAAGTCAAATCACACAGTGATGACAATTGGTATACATGCGCGTTGAATAATTGTAGTTCGTGCCCATTGGGCCAATACCACAACATCCCCCTTGTCTTAGAAAAAAAAAAAAAAAACAACTATACATACATACTGGTATATACATTGTAATGTGATGGGAGATTATAGCTTCATGTTATCTCGCATACAGTGCTATGCTTCATTCAGGTTTGTATATTAATTGACGGTACATAATAGTATAAAAATGAATGAATAAAATCATTGCGCATCTAAAATTCAAGTTAAACAAACTTGTGGAATTAAATTTTGAAACTATACAACTCTTGTAAGTTGTTCATAACGAAAGTGTTATTGTTTCAGTCACAGCTAGTGCCTGCTAATATTGATAACGTGCAGGTTTTTTACTGATGCGCCCAGAGCGGGTGATGTAGGAACCATTAGGGCTATGAGGCTGGCGGGGTGGGACCTCCTCTCCCACCTTCTTTTTAGAGGCAGCACCCTGACTTTGTTCAGGGTCGTCAAGTGAGGTAAGCAGAGACATCTGCGGTATGTCTCTCAAGTGCACTCTGTTCCTCCTGAGCTTGTTGCCATTGGAAGTGGTGACTACGTATGATCTGGCATCGCATACGTCTGTCACCTCGGCAGGGATCCAGATGTGGGACCCTTGATCCAGTACTCGGACCTTCTGTCCAATCCGAAGGGGGTGCAGATCTTGCCTGCGTCCAGACGAGTCAAAGTCCTCCTTCATACGACTCCTGCGCTGCTCCAAACGCTCCTGGTTCTTCTGACCTTTGTAGGTGGTGTTAGAATCTAGGTTGGCTGGAAGCGAACTTCTGACCTGACGACCGAACATCAACTCCGCAGGTGAAGGAAGTGTGCTATCAATTGGTGTACACCGATAGTTTAGCAGAGCAGCAGCAGTGCTCTGTTTGGTTGCTGTAGTCTTCTTGATGATGCTCTTGACAGTACGTACAGTTCTTTCCACCACTCGGAGTACATCGTCCCGAAGAAGTTGATTTCCTTGGCCTTGACCGTACACTCTCTGCTGTTGAACACCAGTCCTTCACGGGATGCTGTCTCGAAGAGCTGTCTCAGGTTGTCGTCATGCTCCGTCTCAGTGCGGCCTATGACAACAATGTCGTCTGCGATGCAGACACATCCTCGGACCTTTTCGATGATATTATCCATACGCTGCTGGAAGACATCCTGGCTTACAGACAAACCGAATGGGAGTCTCTGATAGCAGTACCTGCCGAAAGGCGTCCGGAACGTAGTGAGTTCCTGGGAGGATTCATCAAGATGTACAGACCAGTAGCCTGTGAAGAACTTGTGAAAGCCTGTGGAAATGCCGGATTGATCTCCTCCACTGTTTGGATTTTGTGCGGACAGCGTTTCAGGCTTTTATTCAAACGTTTAGGATCTAAACAAACTCTAACAGATCCGTCCTTCTTCATGGAGGTTGTAATTGAGCTGCACCAATCTGTGTGATGTGTGACCTTCCTGATAACACCATCGACTTCCATTCTGTCAAGCTCTGCCTTAAGCTTGTCCTTGATATGAATGATGCACTTGCGTGGTGCATCGATGTAGGGATGGGCATCCTCCTTCAGATGAAGAGAAGCAGGCTGTTTGAAACTGCCAATCTTGTCGAACTGATTGAGCCACAGTCTTTTCAAGTCCTCGAGTGAGTTCAGACTCTCATTCTGGAACCTCTGCATAGAGGGAGGCTCGTCTTGCTTGACGTTGTGGATGGTGACCACATTCAACTGTCTGCAAGTTGGAAGTCCAAGAATAGCTGGTCCCGCTACGTCCACAACGTAGAATGACTGAGAGCTCCATTCAGACTCTTTGTAGCGGCATGCAATGTCAATGGTCCCCAAACACAGAATGTCTGTTCCATTGTATGCTGTTAGGCGTACATGACATTGCTGAAGGATGTCTGTATACTGACCCTGTGGATGCATCGCCTTGACAATGCTGTTCTGGGTCCTTCGGATAGTGTCAATGTTGGACATTGGACTCAGATCTGCAAGGCATTGACGTCCAGCAGCAATGGCTTCATACTGTCTACCTAGCGCGAGCAGATCAGCGATGGTGTACCCTGCTTGCTTCTGTAACAGCTCTCGTTGCAGACCTTCATACGGAGTGGATGCAATGACTAGCGCGATGATTCTCTCATTGAGCTCCACTTCCGTGAAATCACACTGATTGCTTTTGTCTCGGCTTCCTGTAACAAATTCATCAATGGATTCATCAGGTTTCTGACGATATCTCACAAGTTCCAACCTGTGGATACGGAAGTTGATATTTACTCGCAATTGCTTATCGGAAAATTCCCAGATTTGATTTGGATTTTCTTGGTCTGCTTCACTGAGACCTGACGCATTCAATCGTCTGAGACCCTCTGTACCAAGTGCTATCTTAATCTTGGTTGATTTCTTTACTGGATCAACAATATCTGGGTCTTTCAAGCATAGTTCCATTCTCTGCTTGAACAATGCAAACCCTGAAGGAAGATCTGGCGTGAGCCAGTCCATTTCTGGTAATCGTGCCATGCTGGTCACATACAATGTGTCCGTACACTAGGAAGTTACACAGTATATGATATACTTCAGCAAAACTCAATCACTGACACTGACTATCTAGCATGTGCTTTCACAAAGGCAAAGTGATTGATTGTCATGTTCAGATACACATGAAATAAGTGAAATGATGAACTCACTTGTTACATAACTTTATGAAGAGAGCACACACTTGTAATCATCTGTACATTCATAGGATTCGCAAAACAACCAAGCATTGGAATCTCTAAATTCTTAAAATCATAGATCGCTTTAGAACTGCAAATTCAGACTAAACAGTTCAAGTCAGGATGAGCTGCCACCATGTTGTACTACGTGGTTTGATGATAACTTGACACTGGACAATAAACCACAGTACACGTATTTTGTGATAATAACGTGGGAACACAAAAGTTGAAGTCTTTATTCTTTGACCGCCGGAACCAGTGTGCCGAATCAAGTCAAATCACACAGTGATGACAATTGGTATACATGCGCGTTGAATAAATGTAGTTCGTGCCCATTGGGCCAATACCACAACAGAGAGGACCGCAAATTACATACAGGCCCTACTTTTTCAGAAGTCCCCTCCATTTCCAACAACTTTGTTTGTTCAGTTGTAAAAGTCATACAAGTGTATTTCCATTCACAGAATTTTTCTTTCCTTAGCGCCGATAAGGAGTTACATTGATTTTGCAGAACAACGTATGATATTATGTTAATGTTACACTCTTATTGCATTGTTGTAGGAAATTCAATAAATAAATTATATATACATACATATATATATATGCGTGTGTGTATATGTATGTAATATAATTATGTTTGTGTATAATAAGTTTTATACAGCAATATAAGATATACAATATATGTACAAGCCCTGGGAGCTAAGTTTAATGTACAGTTTGCAGGAAGAAATCACGCTTTCCCACTTCGGTTGTTGTTGTTTTTTGGTTTTTCGGTTTTTTCATCTTTGGTAAACAGAAAATAGACTTCGTTAAGGTGTATAATGATTAAAAGCTTGTTTTCAGCGTCTTTTTTTTTTTTATATGAGCTTGATTCTGTTTTATAAGTAACTTAAACTTTCTTTGGTTAAAAAAAACAAACCCACACAAATAACAAAGTCGCAACCTTCCGAACGTTCTAGGTTCTCAGGAGGAATCACGTATTCGATCATAATAATATGGAAGACATTCTCCAATGTCTCGAAATCTACTAGCGTCGTCTGTTGACTGCCTTATCTGGTTTGTATAAATATTTTCAAAGGCAAATGATATTCTGCTTGCGGAAGTTTGTCATTTCAACTCTTTTGCCTCAGCTATACACTCAGACCTCATATCTCGTAAGTGCTTATGTTTGTGGGTGAACACGCCCATTGCGAGAAGGATATTGTACTGCCCATCCAACATGAATCTCTACGTTGAAACAAAATGTCACGCCATGCTCTTTCAAGGGTTAGTACAGTTTCGCTTGAAGTGGGCCTTCAGGTTTTCAACTTTTTCTTTTTATAATGATTAGAAACCTCTCATGAAATATGAAAGAGCATAAATTCTAAGAGGAATTCAAAGGTTATTTGATTAAATTATTTGTTTTACTTTGTTTTTGGATATCTCAGTCATTTCAAAACCGATTTTCATCAAATAAATTTTGAATTCCTCTTTATAGAATTGCATGCTCTTTAACAATAATTCATGGAGTGGTTTCTAAGTATCTCGCAGAAAGTTAACGGCTGAATCCTCACCGCAACCAGATATCATATACAATGTATACTATTTCTTTAATGTTACAGTTGACTCGAATTTAACACCGAGTCATCATCACGAAACCAGGAGTTAATGAATACGACAACGAATCCAAAGACTTGCCAGCAATTGTGTTTGTTTTCATTACAAAGTCACGTCGTCTGTCCTCTCTCTAATTAGAATCCATAAAGTTGACAACGCATGAAGCCCACAAGAATTTATCGAGGCGAAACCATCGGGTGTTCGTGTTCATCATAGTTTTAGTTGTCACCTCAACCGATAATTATCATTCTCAACACTTTGAAGTTGGCATTAATTTCTACTGCTTTTTTGGAGGGGGGGGGGGGGCTGCGGAGGAGATGCTCGATTGGTTAGGCTTGTAAAAGTATTCTATCTTTCATTTTGTTCCTCCGGTCTTCTCCTGTCTATTGCAAATCCCAGTATTTACAATGGCTGACGGTAAGACTACATGAACATGCCAGCTTTGGGTATTCATGAGAAACAACATTTTGAAACGGACTCGAAGTATAGACGTTAAACCGCATGATATCCCTAGCACACTCAACCACGATTTGTGAAATAGTGCATGAAATATTAAAGTAAATACAAAAGTAATACGTGCAAATTACATTTGCCCTCCTTTTCAACCCAGTTTTGGGAAATATTTCGTTTTCCTTTAAATTTATGCGTGCAAAAATGGTTTGTCCCCATCTTGCATATGGGGACTAGATAATATACTCCACAGTGCTCTTTATGCAAGACATCCTTGGATCTCTTGGTTATCTTCTTCTTATCCAGTGCAGCCTCTTCAGTGTTGCCACTGTCAAGGGCCTTGCCTTTACTATTACCCTATATGGCTTTAACAGATAACCATTTATACACCTGGGTCTTGATGGTTAAAGACATCTTGTCCAAGGACGTAGACACTTGACGGGATTCGGACTCGGGTCCTCGGATTGAACGTAAAGAGTCTTATCCACTATGCTATAGTGCCCCTACTGTGGTGGTGACGTATAGATGATTACGTTGACATTGTTTTAGGAATAGTTAATAAAGTTACTATGGTGATGACTGATCCCCGGATTCCAATCATTTTTACAAGAGTACACTATATGCCAAGGAAATGACCACTAGGACAAAATATGTTACAAAAACAACAAGATAAGTAGAAAAATGGGTTGAGACAAAGAAGAAGAAAAATGAGGTTTGGAAGCCTCTTTTAGTGGGCTTCCAAACCTGGTATTTTTGTAACCTATTTTTTTTTTCTTTGTCTCAACCAATTTTTTCTATTGATTCCCCCCCCCCCCCATTGAGCCCACACTCTTCAAGCATTGTCATTTCAGTGTGTCCCTCCAATTTTGCATATTGCAAATTGTTTACTTCATTTTGATCACTTCAGTATTCATTACAGTGCATAATTACTATAAGGTTGCACTATTACTCTGTTCATTCCACACTGCCTTGTCTATACCTGTTACAAAAGAAATTGAAAAGTATGTTTTGTCCAAAAATGAAATGAAATTTGAATTGAATTGAATTGAATTGAATTGAATTGAATTGAAATGAATTGAATTGATTTGAATTGATTTGAATTGATTTGAACTGAATTGAATTGAATTGAACTGAATTGAATTGACTAGAAATATCCTAGTCTTTCTAGACTCATGTTGTAATGAAACCATTTTCACCATAAATATAGGCTCTTTCAATGGAATTGTATACGCATTGCAGTCATATGTTTTGCTACTTTTCATGTTATTATTACATTTCTTTTTCGTCTCCCCCCCCCCAAGTCTCATGGTATCAATAATACTAATCATGAGACGAGTGTCGTTTTTTGGCAATCAAGCGAGTTCTCACAGCGTGAGATTGAAAGCTTAAAAACAACAGCCCGCAACCCGAAACTCGCCCATAGGATTCGAAGGAAACAACATTGACTTCTTCTCCCTCACAGCCTAAATGGAGTCTTGTAACGCGAGATCTGAATGCCGCTCTTCTATAGTCATGTGAGTTTGGCTGTATTTCAGCGAGCCGTGTTCCCATTGATCATACGACTTCCACCTGTTTCCATGATTTCCTGGCGTCATAATTTCGTTTTGAATTTTTTCCCCCGTATTTCTTTTTATTCTGTTAATATCTTGTGAACTCATTTGGATTTCATGTTTGATGAAAGCACCAAGCTGTTGTAGGTAAGTCTATACATAATGAGGTTTAGTTCTTAATTTCGTGATTTGATCTCAGCCCAGAGTGCATGCCAGTAAGGAAAGGTGAATCTGGCGGTGAATCTCACATGAAGCGTTCTTCTTTTCCTTTGCTATTTTTGGATTCATTCAATTGGCTAAATGATAACATCTCATCGATTCAACTTTCGTTTATACTGTTATCGCAACTGACTTTTACCAGCAGATGACAATGTGCCAGTTTTAATAGTGCGGTTCACATCATAATGAGTACTTAAAACCTTTTGGTAATTGCGCTCGGTCCAGAAACCTGATAGATCCCCATTACTTGTGCTAATGAATCACTTAAACATCCCTACTTTCCTTATGACATAGCTTTCCTCAACTGCAACTTGGCTTCGTGTATAAACAAAACTCTGTCTTTGCGTCAAGCGTCATGGAACATCCACGCTGTATGTCCAAAGGTGTTTATTGGCAGCTTCCCACACAGCAGGGAAATATAAGATTTGGGTCTCAAAGAATAGAAACCGATAGAATGCAATTCGAAATGACAACTCGTGTTGGAAAAAAAAGAAGAAATATATATATATATATATATATATATATATATATATACAACGTATATATATATATATATATATATATATAGATAGATAGATATAGATATAGATACGTGTGTGTGTGTGTGTGTGGGTGTGTGTATTCTAAGTAATATTGGATTTGAAGGGTTGTACTATCAGTTGTTGCTGTTGTTTTATGTGTACACAGCATGTGCTGCATTATGCAGGCTCTTGTGCGCCAAGAGTATCGGGTATGAAAGATATGGCGCATTATAAATGCACGTTACTTTTATTATTATCATTATTATTTAGTAGTAGTAGTAGTGGTGGTGGTGGTGGTAGTAGCAGTAATAGTATAGTAGTAGTAGTTGTTGTTGTAGTATAATCATAATCTCACCATTTATCTTCGACAGTTTGAAGTTAAATACGATGATGGCTAATCTGGTGAACTGACATAAATGGGCGAAACGCTTTCTCCTGGGTTGTTAAGACCTGGATTCTCTTAATGTTATGCTTTCCCAATTTTCTTCTATTCGACCTCGGAGTGCGAACACAGCTGACATCGAATAGGGCGCATCAGAAAGAATCACGTACGACGTCACCTTGGTATTCCCGACGCCTTTGGCGTGCAGCTCCTCATGATGAATATAAAGAATGACATACTTGGAAATAAATCGTTACCTCGGGAATGATACTGCTTGAGTGGTTTTGATATCTAGCCTCCCGTACAGGCGTATAGTTGAATAATCTTCAAACATTTGTTTTCACTTTCCCTCATGAGCGTTCTTCCTCTTATTCTTAATGCTTTTTTTTTGGGGGGGGGGATGGGGTGATGATAATGACGAGAAGAATCAGATATGGGGGTGGGGTATAACGCCCTAGTGTGACAGGATAAAAATGTTTATTGTAGAAGAAAAGATTATGTACATAGGTTTGTGCTTTATAAATTGATATTATTTCTTTATACGTCCCGTAAAAGGGCTGCAGTCATTGATACATAATCAATTTTATAAGATGAACACGATGAAGTGAAAACAGTCTGATAATTGTCTCATTAATTTACTCTACTCACACGAACTCTCACGTCAAAATAGCTTTAGGGGGAACAATGTCATGAAATGAGCGAGGTTAACCATAAAGTCAAAGCAATGAAAATGAGTGTGATAATGAGAACAAGTTGAGTATTCTGTAATCATAGTAGCTCTGATGGGATGGGCAGATGTCCAAGTCGACGTACATTAAGCGGATAAGAACAAAATATCATTGCTACAACCTGGGAAGTAACTCAAGTCTTTATGAAAAAAAAAATTATTGAAGCATTCCTTGAAGGGTGCATTTCTAGATTTTTTGAACTTTTTGAACCGTTTTGCCTTCGAAGAGTGCACTCAATTGCATGGAACCCCAGTCATGGATAACCAAACCAGCTTAGCTTCGCATCCATGCTTTTCAGTGTTTCATCCAGCATCCCCAAACAAAAATCTGGGGTAATTCTTTTGTTCTGGACTTCTAACCTTCCGTCATAATGTCAATATCATGTTACGATTATGAAATAAAGTGTCGCGATAATGTTTCTTTTACCTGCTAGGCAATCCTGCTGATTTACAATGCAGGCATTCTTTCGCAAGACCCCCGCTGTGATTTGGGCTTTGAATGAGATTTAAGCTGACTGCTCCCTATCATTATCATAGATATTGACATATCGAACATTCAAAACTTAATGATACTCTAAGATACTGACTGAAAAGATAGCGATTTACTGCTTCGGAGAAAGACTGTAACCATGAGAGTACTTTTTGTCACTTCATTCTAAATTAAAATCACGCATCAGACAATATAAAAAAAGATGCTGGTCACTAAGTCTAACAGGTCAGGCGCGTTTTTACAACTCCCTTTCAGGTTGACGAGTTGTACTTTTCGTCTTTACTGTGACCGTCCTATACGAGGTTTCCTGTTTCTCTTGAACCACCTCCGGGAAGCGCAGAGTCGGTGTGACGTATGCCGTCAAGTCAAAGTGCGAACCTTGTTAGCGCCTGTAGCCCCATCCGGTCCTGGTCGGGAAGAAAAGATCATCGCATGGTGTAGTAACGCACTGTTTCAGCTTGTCCGTCTTCATTGATTCCAGGATCTGCGCGTCCAGAATGTCGGACCAAACGTACAAGTTGCTGGTAGAAGATGTATCAATGGATTGACATTACGGACGGTTTTTTTCCTATTGAAAGGTAGACTGAATGACTGGAAAACCGACGTAAAAACCAGCTGAGATCCCTGTAAGACACGGACACTCAGACCACGATAGTATTCGGTGAAATATCGTCTGCTCAACTTCGCTTCGATTTACGCACATCTCGCGGGAAATTCGGAGAAAGTGGCTTGGTCGCTCATATTCCTTTTGGCAAAACTGAGATACTGCACCTCCAAGTGTCTTGGATATATTTCCTTCTTGTCTTTGAAGCATTTGAGTATTCTCCTTCACGATGACTGTTTTGCAGACATGAACCTTGGAAGTCTCTCTCATCAAGTTACGAGGTTCTCTTTCGACATACGTGAGAAAAATATTGGTATGATTATTAATTGGTATTTTCATTACCAAAATAATATGAGCGAGTAAGAATAATTGGAATGAATTCATCATTACAGCTTTGATTAGTATTGCTAAGATTCTGAACCGCCTGCATTGGCGTAAAGGATAATCAAAACAAAACAAAAACAAATACAAAAATCCGACAGCTTACACTGGCTAAACGTCGGTCATCAAAATTACAGAGAACTATCAATTTGAAGCCTGGATGGTTGTGAGCATTTACGCTTGAGTATTAAGGCCCCAGTCACATAATGCGGGCGATACGGAGAGATACGATCATATGCGGACACCTGCGTCCAATTGCGGATAATCTTACGAATTGACACGTAATTTGTTGTTTTCGACTTGCGTAAACTTCCGAATACTTCTGATTACTTGCGGAGAGTTACGGATAGTTACAGATTACTTATGGACAATGTGGTTTTTCTGACGATCCCTGCTCACTTGGTGTATTTATGACAACAAGGTTTTCACATATCGGACTATCTTATATTGAACACTAGGGAAAAGCTGAAATTTGTCACGTGTAAGTTGTGAAGACTTTTCGCATTCCTTTAATTTGTTTTACAGCAATAGAAGAAAAAGGAAACTTTGAACTGTAAGTTTGAATTGAATTTGTGCAACTCAGATATGAATATAAATCATCAATGTACAGAATACATAGCATAATTATAACACAAATAAAATATAATATAGATCGCTAAGTTAAACAATAGAGTAAGGAAAAAAGATTATACAGTCATGGAATAAACAAACTTTGACACGTTTGATTTAGCTGTAATTGTACATCGATATTCACGACTTATTGGGTTATGTTAAGGATACTGATATAATAAAGTAATGCTTGATAGTTTCCAGATATGAAAAAAAAAATAAACATCTGGACTTTAGAACAACCTTCCCTTTCGAAAATACAAAAAAAAAAAAAAATGTAATACACATTCCATAGAGTGTAAAGTGTTTAAGACTTTATAGAAATACAGTCGTTCTCATTTTACATAGTTTATCGCTGCCCCACATCCTCCCCGGACATAGAAAAGTAAATGAAATGCTGTAACCCTATCCCCTACCCAAAACATTGAAGTTTTTCGAATAACATAGTTTCAGAGAGTGCAAGAAAAATAAGTTCAGCACCAAGGGTCAACGATGTAATCTGTATATGGGTGCCACCTAAAATGACCATTTGTGGGAGAAATGTCATAACTCGTCCATGCAGCGGTTCTGCCACTCCACCGCTCCGACTGTGTTGCAGGATTCCTTCAGATACAATGCGCTGGAGCTTTAGCAACACGGGTGGTGTAGTTTACCACGAGTTTCTATTCCCATGGGAGAGGAAAATGGGAAACGTCAAAGGACGCAATTGTCCGCAACATCCGTAGCTGTCCGTAATTGCCCGTAAGCGGTCGTAAGTGTTGTGATACGTGAACTTGCGGTTAATTTCGGATATTTACGGTGGACGGAAATAAACGCAAATGGACGGGAGGTAGAATTATTTGCGGATAGTCTGCGTCTTAGCTCCGGATAGTTACGTTCAATTACGGATAGTAACGTTTAGTTACGGTTACTTGCGTAAGTCTGCATCCGTGGAGTCCCCCTGCGAAATTTTGAACATTTCAAAATTTCGCAGGCTTGGCCTCGTCATTTTGCGTTTCTTTACGGATTAGTTACGGATAGTTACGTCTACATACGACCCTGCGGATGCCTGCGTCCACGCTGCGTCCCTCTGGGTTCACTCATCCGTATCTATCCGCAGCGGACGTAACCCATCGTAAGGCACTGTGTGACTGGGGCATAATTACTTGTGAGCTTTCATGGATCATGTCATGTGGAAGTAGGTGAGAATATACCATATCGGGCGCATTTTATTTCTAACCATTTATATCGCGATGTCACCAATGGTATATGATTTTGTGGTGTTGTGTGTTTTTTTCCTCATACAGCGGATGAGTATTAGTGCACATCGGCAAATATAGTCCTATATTCATGGAATGTAGAAGGAAGCAGTGAGATCAAAGTGATGGAACCAGATATTCATGGACATTGTAAAGTGGAAATAGTCATCGTGAGCAGAACATCAGCTCAACAATTACTGACGTGGAAATTGGCCGATAAGCGACTGGATTATATCTGTGCCGTCTTCTTTTGAAAACTCCACTCGAGATCGACCGCGATAAATGAGATACGCTCATATACCAGCGAACTAAATGTGCAATGCAAGTGCATCCGAAAAAGAATCTCTCTCTATAGTGATTGCTATTGAATCGGTGTCACAGTCACCACCTTGTTACCAAAGTTTTCAAGTCAACGTAGGAATACTTCGCTTGTGTGGAATTCTGGTATTACATGTACCACCTTTGAGGAGACAGAACATATTATATAATAAAGGAGTTTCATCGGATAACTTGGAAAGCACGGACACGAGAAACATGGAGGTATACCACTTCTTGCTGGCGTTGAGTCTACTCTTGATCATCGTAAGTTTACCAACTATATTTCATCTCCATATAATACGCTTTATCACAGAGAGCACAAGCAACGCGGATGTAAAAAAAAAACAAAACAAACACACACACAAGAAAAAAGTTGCTTTTCAACGTTGTTAACACCTTACACTATCGTGGTATATTTTGAAAGGATTTATTTCAAGCAACAGTGAATAGGAATAAAGTGAAACCAAAAGTATTCTTCATGACCATGAGCCACTTCAATCCATTCTTTGGTACAGACATCGAAGCACGAGAGCAATAGTTATTAACGTTTGAAGTGCAAGAAAACTGGATGACAATAAGTGATACTCATGAGTAAAATGTTTTTACTTCTCATTTCGCAGTGGCCCGAATTAGCGACGCCTACCACGCTGCAAAATGATGGTAAGTTTGATCAAGAATGCCACTCTGTAATAAGTGTATGGGAAGTGACATCCGCTCTCTTATTTTGTTTTGAATTTCCGTTTTGAATTTAAAATGTGCTCGCAATTTGAAATTTCAATGATGAAAAGCGAGACAGTCCAATGAGCAGGAGTCTCCCCATATTTTTGTTTATTCAATTGAGTAGACACGATAATCACCTTAATGTTGCACATTATTTGTCGCAACTGACTGACAAACCGCCCTTCATTGACCTAAATAAGGACCTATAATTCAATGTTTTTGGGAGTGTTAATGACAAAGAGAAAATCATCCGTGGTGCATATACATACATGGACATACACACCCGAGTATGTACGCCCATTTATCATCATCATTTTTTTTAAATCCTGGTCATTAGTAAAGCACTGAATAATAATGGTTTATTTACGTCGATGTATGATAATTGCCAATCGGATGCCATAAAAACAACTCAACGCAAGTATTCATTAATGTGAATAATGATCACTGTCTTGTCCTTTCCAAAACCTGATTAAGAATCTAGACGAGGAAATGCGTCTACAACCGTAGATCCGTTCTTGTACATAATACTGCTTTTGTTTTCCCTGTTTTGTTTTGTTTTGTTTTATTTCGTTCTGTGTTGTTTCCCGTTTTCAGAGCAGGGTCAAACCCCTGTAAAGTGGTCGGTAAATGGAAATTGTAGAAGCACTCGAAGCAGCAGTGTAATACCAGCTTCTTATACTGAAGTTCGTTGTTTAATTTTCCATATGACAAAATAACTGGATAGCTCATATTCAGCTGCACTAGCTGGTCTTCCATGTGATCCAGCTGGATGTGAGGCGGACTACTTTACCAAGTCTCTATTCAAATTAAACAAAAAAGGGGAGCTTTGAAATCATAATACCTTGAAAAGAACAAGTAGATACAGGCTCACAAATCATGCCTCGCCTGTCTATGGCACTAAGGGGTTATTATAGTATAACGACGACCGCACCGTTTCAATACGTGTCACAAACAAAAGGTTCTATCTCAAATGCAACATGACACGACGGTATCTGATGCGGAATGCAGTGGAGAAAAAGAAATTATCTTCTTATTCCATAAGATTATAGGCCTCTATATTTGTTACGGGTTAGTAACCGTAGCCCAAACACGCCGTAATCATCCATATATTTCCCTTCTTTGAGACGTTGTTCATGGTGAAGTCATTGATAAATGCTACAATATAGGCAGACGGGCGGTAACTCTATATCGTATATTCTTCAATAAAGAACCTAAACTTCCATAAAAATTATTTACGATTTTGGAACGCGAGTTAATGATATCTAGGTGTTGTCCCACCGCCAAAAAAAAGAAGAAAAAAAAGAGAAGAAAGAATGCCAATGTGAAAGTGAAACAAGAGAGTAACATGATGAAAGGAAATGTTTGAATACCATGTACTTTGTCATTTGAGAAACACCTACTCGTACAATAAGGGAAGAAACATGAGCTAACATGAAAACAAAACAAAACAAAACCAACACACACACCAAAAATAAAGACACGCCCAAACAAAATTTTGCGACAGGAGAGAGGACAGGCAATGGGTTGTTAATGATGATTATAATGTTATGACATGTGTGTGTGTGTGTGTTTGTGTTTTAGAGAGTATGGGTATATGCTTATACAACTATACGTACAACTGAGGACAGTTGAGATGAAGAGAAGAAACCACTGACATCAGAAGGATGTAGGGGTTGCCCCATGAAGATGATCATACAGTTGTGTCTGTACTTGTTTGCTGGATGTTGTCTTGAATTCTTCCCGCCTTATAGTTCTAGTGTAGGCCTATAGGGCTTTTTTTTTCGTGTTTTATCGTAGAAAGTATGGATATGCTTGCGACTGAGAACGGGTGAGATGGAGATGAAGAAAAGAAAATCAGGAGGACTAGGGGCTGTCCAATGAAGATGATCATACAGTTGCATCTGTATTTGTTTTCTGGATGATGTCTTGAATTCTTCTTTCCGTATAGTTCTAGTTTATTATTATGTTACCATTTATGAAAAAAAATGTCATGAACAGCTAGTGTCAACTATAATTTAGATCATAGATACGCATCGCTGTTGTTTGTCTCCCAAGAAACGGGGGATTACTGGTTGGCATAGCGTGTGTTTCAATTTCTTTTAACACGTATCGTTTGATGCGTGACTACCAGTCAAAGTACGTCTTGCTTGACGACCATGAACATTATCGGAATATGAAATATGATCTGTTTTTGTTCAGATTTTAACCACGTGTCCAGTAGTTAAGGGACAAACGAGATTCAATGATAATGTTTGTTACATTATATTACAACCTCAGACTTCATTGTCAAATATCTACCGACTACTACAGGCCATTCACTAATGTTCACACTGCACGAGGCAAATTATCGCTACCCCCCCCCCCCCACGCACCGCCAAACGAGTTGCCACTTCTCGTAATCTTGTAGATATCGACACATTTATAGCAACATTATCGTTCATAATATAATATTCAAAGTTTGTTTGACAGCTTTAATGGTAACATCTGAACCACTTTTGTCAGTTAATGCAGCGTTTTCTTTGATGATTGTAATGTTGTTATGTTTTTCGGCATTTGCGTTTGACTGATTTCTTAATAATTATGTCCCTCAAAGGAACGCATTGGAGGAAATTTTTGATCAGCTGTACGCATCCCAGCAAATTAATGCCTCACAAGTCTTGATCAATACTTTCTTTTGCGATCTATAACAAATATCTTTTTGGACACATTTTGCTACCGGCTCTGTCACGGCAGTGAGTCATAGAATGACGACAGTATTCAAAGATAATTTTCACGGGCAACCAAACAAACAAAACAAACATTACCCATTCTGTTTTTTTCTCCTGGTCGGTAATTCGAAACGAATTTCTCAAATTATGACTGGCTGCATTATATCTCATGCGTGCGTAGTGCGTGGTAAACCGAATGACTGTTGACAAAGCGTGTTGCTTCCTGGTTCCTGCACTTTTTCCCCCATATACACGCAAGCCAGGAACACACGATTCGGGATGTTAACCTTGAACGTTGTATCCGTGTAAATGATGTATGAACTCACGTCTCTGGCTTTGGTGTAAGTAGACAATCATACTGTAGCGCGATTGTCCCTTATTGCCCACTAGATAATTCCCAACGTCTACTACAGTCGTAACCTTCCCAGTTTGTTTGTTTGTTTGTTTGTTTTTTTCATTTTCAACATATTGTTGTAAGAGTGTACACTGAATGAACTCAGTACTAGGAGAAAAAAAAAGGAAAGATGGACGAATAGTTCGAAATATTTAAAGCAATACTTTGGAATATCGCAGTCTGAAGGCAGTAAGTGAAAACAAAAGTCAATAGATTGATACAAATAACGAATTATTTATTTGTTTTTGTTTGCAGCTACTTTTCCGCCTTACTATTTCTAAATAAGTATTACTAAATAAATGCTGACAATGATAATGTGATT
The DNA here is from genome assembly GCA_033980235.1 of Diadema setosum. NCBI lineage: Eukaryota > Metazoa > Echinodermata > Echinoidea > Diadematoida > Diadematidae > Diadema > Diadema setosum. Next base: position 30,832,335 of record CM067061.1, on the reverse strand, counting down.
TATTAAATAATGACGGAATAATCGCATTATCAACGAACAAATTAAACAGTGAAAGGTGGGTATATTTGATACAAAGCTTTTTTTGTAAGATAAGCATAATTGTGATTAATTCAGAAGGCGAGACTATCATAAACCATTGCTGAAGCGATTGTATCAAACGTGACAGAACAAATTTGATCATTGCATGATGTATTCGTACAAGATGATGGTTTGTAAAACCTTGTAAAACCATTCTGCTATAGCCAGTTTCGATATCTCAATGAAGTTCAATATCAGCTTATATACCATCTCATCTTGCACAAATATGTTTGGATAAACGGACCATTGTTCCATTGATGACACTGAAAGCGTACGAATTCTATACGAATCCATAGACCCCGAGAGAACTGATCAACCCCCCCCCCCCCCATCTCTCCCTACTCACACACATCAATACGCCTTCGTCGAAAATTCTTTGGAATAAAACATTCTTAAAAAAATATAACAATCAAATACAATAAGTAAACCAAACAAAATGCATAGTAATCATGATTCGGGTTATTTGTTTGTGTGTTTATTGTTCGTTTTATCGAGAGAAAAACCAGGTAGGCTAGTATATACTCCCTTGTATGTGGATATGTATAGGAGCATAGCCGTTGAACGTGTTGGAAAAGAAATTGTTATTTGAAGGAGAGATCGCGGTTGATCGGTTTAATAATGTATGCGCCCTAATATCACATTTTGTTCAGTGTGACACCCAGTGGTTAACAAAGTTCGAGATAGTGCTACTGTTGCTACTGTGTAAGGGAAGGGTACCATTACAAACACCTGATATTAATGATACAATGTCGTTTGCTTCAGTATTGTTACCGTTCACCTAGACGTGTGAATTGGCCAATGGTGTTAATGTCATCACGTTTTCATGCAGGATGTTCATTTCTACATTAGACATTGAGCTAAGTGGAAGTCCTTGGAATAAAGAAATAGGTGAAGGAACAGGCTATTAGCGCTTCAATTGTCTCCTCCCCCCCCCCCCACACACACATCTATACACAAACAGACAGGATCGTTGTCTCGCAATAACAATACTGATGAGAAAATACATTATTATCGCCTACATGCGATGATATCATTCTCAAATCAAACAGAATGATATACAGTAGACTATATAACAGACTATATACTGCGTCACTCTATGTCGTGATTCGCGTTTACCCTTACCTTACGTGATGGCAAACGTAACTTCTTACCTCCCAGATTAATGTCATTCTAGCTAATATAGCGTACATTGTCTCTCCATTCCCCTTTATTTTTACATTTCTCTTTGTAACGCCTGCTGATATCGATATCATCGAATTTGTTTTAAAAGGAATGTAAGATGCATTTTGATGGGTACCTCAGGCAATATACCCTTCCCTTTTTAGAGAGAATGGAGAAGCAGGAATAATGCGGATATGATAAATGTTATGTGTTTCTTGTTAAAATCCTGGAAATAGAATGAACTGTTTGGGGGATTTCCCCATTCTGTACCATTTTTTTTTTCTGTCGTATTACGTGAAAGTTTAGGGGTCCCTAGTTCGAATCAAGTTAATGGGCCGAATGCATAAAACAAGCAATTGCTTGTAAGCAATTGCTTCAAGCAAAAGCAGAAGCTCGTCTAGCAAAAGGTCCAGCTCAAGCAATTGCTCAAATCCATATGCATAACTTTTGCTTATGCCAATACCTTTTGCTTGTCCCGCACAAGCAATTGCTTGCGTTTTCAACAAAAGGGATGTCACGCCTGTGCGAACACAAGAACAAAGGCGAGTGTGGCAGCATGTATTTGAAAGGGCATGTGTGTGTGGAAACATTTCCTGACATAGCAGAAGAGCTATGAAATGCACACACAGACACATACACACACATCTATACACACACACACGTATTACTGGCTGATTCCCATCACTGCAGCTCACAGCAGCCCGGATCTGCCAGATCGCACGTGGAGAGAGGTCTCCTCGCTCTCCACCGAAGTCAGACATCTTACCTGTTTTTCATCACATTTTGCGTGCTAACCACCGGACATTCCTGTTGTTGAAATGAAAAAGTTTCTTACACTACTTATGAGTAATTTCTTGTAGATTTATACCACTCCTTCACAAGTGTGGTCTTTCTTTCATAAATATGAAAATGATACTTAAAAGGGAACGTTCCGGTTCAAGCAAAAGCTCAAGCTCATTTTAAAGAGCTTGGAAAATCGTAAGCAATTGCTAGCAAGAACTAGCAAATGGCATGTTTTATGCATACGTTTTTAAGCAAATGCTTGGTCTCTAAGCAATTGCGTGCGGGCAGCAAGCAATAGCTTGTGCTTGCTAGCAAAAGCTTCTGCTTGCAAGCAATTGCTTGTTTTTATGCATACGGATTCGAGTAAAAGGCTAGCTCAAGCAATTGCTAGCGTTTATGCATTCGGCCCAGATGCCTATGTCCTTCTGTCCCTCTTGATTCAGGTGTATTAGTGGGTACCAGGCAAAGCAAGGGTAATGATAATAATGGCAGGACCTTATGTTATAGAGCAGTGGCAATAATGAATTGGCTATGGTGGATAAAGAAGACCACAATTATCATTGCTATCATCAATATCTTTATTATGGAGTGATGATTCTCTCTGGATGTCCAAAGGATAAAATGTTATCCTTGCAGCGGTTACACAATTACACGAAAGCGATGGATCGCCTTTTGCGGCATGCATGCATTTAGTACAGGCTTGGAATCGCTTTTGATGGTTGAGACAAGTATTTCAGTGCAAACGACTGACTGATTTTGTATAATTTGATGTTTTTTAGTCCTCTTTTTTTTTTCGTTGTTTTTGAGCAGATTCTGAGTCGATACAGACGTCTTTCAACTACAGTGGAACAAGCTTTGCCTTCAGCTTTCTGGCACATGAAAGCATAGGGACGCAAGCCATGCCCGTGATCGAGATCGTGCCGGCTGTGACGGAGAACACAACCGTCGAAGTTGGTGTTGCCGCCATCAGTTACAAGACAATTTTCACCTTGCAGCCGGGAGATTCGAAGAGGTTGAACTTGAACCTGAACACCTCCGATCTTATCGGGAACGAAGATGCAACGATTGTTGTGAATTCCTCCTCACCGGTGGGAGTCGCCGCTCTAGTGATGCTGTTACGACCCTCAGCCGCTTTCCAAGTCATCCCGGAAAGCCAGTGTGGGACTCATTACGTTATTATGAGCCAGAGGTCTATAAGAGGAAAGTCGTCCCAATTTACAATCACGTCACACGCAGATGCGAACAACATAACCATTGACTCGTTGGAAGATGCATTTCATTGTGGAAGGCTGGCGGAATCGAGGACAAACATGGTCGCCTTGTTGAACAAACATAAAACAATATTCTGTGAGGGTGTTTTGGCCGATTTCACGGGGACCACAATACGCTCCACCTATCCCGTATCGGTGGTAGCTGGTAGCAATAGGGTTCGCCTTTCAGAAGGTGGACACAAAGGGTACATCATCGAACAGATGCCACCTGTGACGTCATGGGGAAATAACTTTGCAGTAGCACCTTTCGCGAAGCTGGCTCGCTGCAGCTACGAGCTGCGACTGTTGGTGCCACAGGGTAGCGTTGCCGAGGTGACCATGCAAGGAGCAAAGTGGACAAGGTCCATCCTTCTGGAAGGGATTGATCACGTTCGGAATTTCAGTGAGGTCATCGAAATTTCTTCCAATCGGTCCATACTGGTGATGCAATACATGACAGGGCAGGAGAATGATGACAGGAGTGACCCGAGCATGTTCCTGGTCCCGCCACTGAAGCACAATCAGCAGCACGTATTGGTCGAGGTCTTCGAGTCCTCCCTAAATGAGAACGTTGTCAACATCATCGTCGAGTGCAACGAGACGGACGGTTTGCTGGTTGATGGCCGTCACATCCTGGATAGTAACGTGATCGCGAGATTTAATGGTACACGCTATTGTGGGCTGGCCGTCCAAGTGGACTCAGGAATACACTGCTTTTCACATGGGGGCGCCGATTTTCACGCAGTGCTCTACTCTTGGAAGATTAGGAATGGACAGAACTCGTATACCTTGTACGCTGGTCTCGGAGTTCCTGTGGATTACCCAACCTGTATACCCGAACAAGGTATTCATTCTTAACATTTTTTTTTGTTTGTTCTAGATAGATCCCTTCGTCCATTGTCATCTCTCTCAATTTAATCTCATTCATTTTGTCATTTGCATCCAGAGTCCATTCTTGCCGCTTTTATTCCGTCATATTCATGCTAAGATGGTGGCCGTACCATGTGATACTGCACATCTACCTGTAATCTGCTGCCTTTGTGATTAGTCAACCTGAAGGAACTTTAAATAGCTTTAACTGTTGAAAAAAGACAGCCGTCAACTTAAACTTTGTTTTATTCTTTTTTGAGATATAAAGGAGGAACTTTGCAAAGTGGATAAGACTCTTGTCGTTCAGTCGGATGTCCCGAGTTCGAATCCCATCAAGTGCTTACGTCCTTAGACATGATTTTCTGTTTTAACCACCTTGTCCCTCTCGACGAAGGTGTAAAAATAGGCACCAGGCGTGATTATAATGGCGGGACCCTCTGGTAAAGAAGTGACAACACCCAACAATCATAAGAATACCCTAAATAGAGAAGACTATATCCTTATCATTATATTGTGATGCAACGTATGAACTTAAAAAAGGACCTTGCTTCATGTCTGTACCCTGCCGTACCCGTCCACAGCGCAGTTTGCGTGTAGAAATGTATCTTGTATTTTTCTTTCTTTCTGTATTTCTAGCAGGTGAAGCTGCAATTGCTTTTGTTGTTTTGGTTATTGTTGATGAGATGTCTTCAAGTATAGTTCTATCATGGTAAAGAAAGTCGAAATATGTTGAAAGATAGGCCGCAAGCACGTGCAGTAGGTATAGACGAGCTATATAGCATGCACCCTCTGGAGTTGCGACATGGTGCATGCAGTATCTGTCATAATATAGCAAGAACGAACTCATTGCCAGGCAGTACCAACCCTTTGACCGATGAGCCTAATCTTTTGTGTAGCCTTCTGATACAATCAAATATATTTGAGAGCATGAGAATACTTCAGTTGAAAGGGGAAAATAGGGTCGCGATGTTTACTAGCTGATAGTTATAGAGGAACTGCTCCTACAATTGCCCAGGTGCTGAACTCCATAGCATGACGGACAGCGCATGGGTCAAAAGATCCGTGTGTTGCGACACGGATTGTCGCCCCTACACGGATTGTCGCCTCCTGCTCGGGGCGACAATCCGTGACGGGCGTTGGCGGCACGGATTGTCGCCCCCTACACGGATTGTCGCCCGCCCTCGAAGCACATTTTGCTGGGTAATATCGTTCTGGACATAATCATTGAAATACTAACACATAACTTACATGGCTACATCCATGCAAACATGCCATGTAAAAAGTCATGGTGAGGTTTCAAGGAAGTGTGTATGTGCGCGTGCACATGATAATTTAGTGTCCGTTTGTGCGTGTGTGTGTGTGTGTGATGGAAGAATGTGTTTATTATGTCAGTTTTATGCGTATGTGTGTTTTAGCTGCGCGTGGGGAGGGATAACTAGTAAGCTGTTGCTGGCATAAACGTTGATATTGATTTTATCAGCAGCTTTGAATTTGATGAGTTTGTTTGGCAGATTTGTATAATTATGAATTCGGAGTGGAGCTTGCGTGCGGGCAGATGCTGCTTTTCTGCATACGGTCCATTATGTCTTATTTATCAACATTGGGAAATCGTTTCATTAGGAAGGAATGTGGTATCGGTTCGGGTGTGCGTCGGTATGTGGGAAGGGGGTTACATTTCGTTATTGCAAAAGTTTGTTACTCTGAAGGCTCATTCGTCCGAAGGCTCATTCGTCCGAAGGCTCATTATTCCGAAGGTTCGTTATTCCGAATTTAATTTTTGGATCAACGAACCTCTAGGTATAGGAAATTGTGTGTTTCGGATATTAAAATGAAGCCTCGGAAAAAAACGAAACTTCGGAATAACGGAACCTTCGTGTGTGTGTGTGTGTGTGTGTGTATGTATTTGGGTTGGTGAATGTGGGTGTGGGATGATTTAGGTTTTGTTTAATCAGGGGTTGGTGGGTTGGGGATTGGATTTGAAGAAGGATAGTTATAAATGGTATGACAGATGTTGGTAGGATTTAATATTTAGGATAGATGTAGGCCCTAGATTTGTTTCGGATGGGGAGGGGAGGGGGTGGTCGGGTTTTTTATGACTGATTTCATTCTAGATTCGTGTAATGTATTTGTGTGTTTGTTTTTTTTTATGTATATGCCCTTGTAAGTAAGAAGGTGTTACATGATCCAAACCAATGTATTCAAGGAATATAGGTTTGGTAGGGCCCTACATGTCAGAACTTTCTCGTGAAGAAATTGTTAGTAGGGTTGGTCTATAATCGAGTTATCTATGTTGAAGTGAGATTATTTGTGGTATAAATTGACAAATGGATTTGTTTCTGTTTCGAATTGCCATTTGTAACTTTTTTTTTTCATGTTACACCCAGAATGAGTCGATTTATGAATGATTTGAATGAAATCAATGAATATCAAGGAAAAAAGTGTTGAGTTGGTTTATTTGCATTATGAGGATTTGTTTGAGTGTTGGTGTTTGTTTTACGTATGTATTAGCGGTGTGCAATGGCAGTTCGTTTGTGCTAAAATCAACTAACGATTGACAAATTTTTTACGGCGTGTGGAAATTATTCGCTCATGCATAAAGCATGCCAAACCTATCTGGGACAAAGAATAGTGGTATGGACGTTCTAGTTTATAAGACTGATGGAAGAAAATGACTGCAGTGAAAAATGAACAAAGACAAATAACATTTGGGGAGGGTACCTCCCTCGTATGTATTTTCTCTCGGTCTCTCTCTCGCCTAGCCTGCCTCACCGCTGATATTGGTTCACACACCCATACTATTTTTAGATCAACGCTGGTGTGGATTTTTTAAACACGTGCTCATACACTCTGAAGGCGTTTGTATTGCCACATACACACGTAAGCATACAGGCACACGTGTACACACAGACAAACAAACCACTACCACTATGACCACCACACATGCACAGTTTCCATATTGTATTATGAGGGAGGTTCTTTCTTCCACCTCCCTGGTATTATTATACTCCAAACACACACACATACACACACACACACACACACACACAACAAATCATACACATCACATATCATGCAGCTCACAATACACACACACACCCACACACACACCCACACACACTCACACACACACACACAGACACACACACACACAACAAATCATACACATCACATATCATGCAGCTCACAATACACACGCACACACACACGCACACACACACACACACACACACACACACACACACATACGCATAACTTACAGTCATACCCATCCCACCAAAGCTTAACACCGGAGGAACCACCCCGAGCCCGGGGCGACAATCTGTGACGGGGCGACAATCCGTGTCGCAACAATTTTTTTGCCGACACGGATTGTCGCCTTCGAGGTCAAAAACTGGGAACTGCACAAGCGTCACGGATTGTCGCCAGGCGACAATCCGTGTAGGGGGCGACAATCCGTGCCGCCAGCGCCCGTCACGGATTGTCGCCCCGAGCAGGAGGCGACAATCCGTGTAGGGGCGACAATCCGTGTCGCAACATCCGTGTTTGTTCTTGAACGCACTTATACACAGGATAAGGATGCACTTGTTTGTACGTTCAGTACATTGATATGTTCTTCCCTCTCATCTAACTACACCATTAATTATGAGCTTTCTGGTTCTAAAAATAGCAGGAAAGAGATAAATGGATATTATGAAATGTGTGGGAGGACATCAACCTACAATGTTGTCTATAGTTCCCATAATAAGTAACCCACAGTCATAGACATGGCTGGTGCAAAAACACGGAAAGTGAAGACACATTTGCATGAAAAGAACATTGTGTTGCTGTTGCTAATAAAAGTTAGTTATAGCAGTGAATGGTATGGCGTTACTGTGTCTATTGTTCAGCCCAAGTGTTACAGGAGGATGATGTCACAGATAGAATACGAATAAAGACGATCCAGATGATTTTTCTGGAGGTGGGGCTTAAGAGGGTCCAGAAAAGGTCTTTAAAATATGTGCAAAGATATATGATGCATATTTTCATGAAGTGTTTTAGTGATTAGACTATGTACAGACCAAAAAAGCATCAAAAGAAGTCAACCTCCATTTAGATTGCAGAACAAAATGTTGATTTTCTCGCGTACTTTTTGTCTCTTTCCTTGGTGTACGTATGCCTACATAAATTATTTGAATGAACTTTTTTTTCTGTCCAATGCTTCTAATAGATATGATCATCAACCCTGAACCGACAGAAGGCGACACACAAAGCTCTACAATCCTGCTACGCAACGTTTCTAGTGACGTGAGTTGAACATATTGACATAGTAGGGATATGTACAAAATGTTTCAAAAAACATTTCCCACATTTGATTCTTAATAATTCAAAAATTATATATCAGATAACACTGTCATTGGTATGAGTGATAGCTGAATAGTGTGCAATTTTGTTGAAGGTGGTTTAAATATGAAAGCATAAATCAGTTTCATGAAATCCATGATTAATTTCACAGTTAGGTTCCAGATTTTGCTCTATTTTCAACCCTCTGTACAAAACTTTCACTTTGCACAGGGGTCAATGGGTGTGTATGGGAGTGTGTGGTTAACACCCTGACAATGGTCCTGAACAATGGCCAGGATTTGAATGCTTCATTATTTATTCATGAGAAATTCCACTATCACAACTAGTCTTTATTCAGCCTCTGGCAGTATCTGTGTAAAGTCAAACGCCTGCATATACTGTCGTTGAGTCACGACAGTGCTCTCCCTACTTCTGAAAAACGAAATTACAATGAATACCTTCTGTTCTGTCGTAAACATGGTGACAGGAAGCAAAGAAAATCAATTAGAGTATACACTTGTGTATATGGAGCCTTAAATAAATCTATACTGTGAAACAAATCGCCCCAATGAAAAATGCTGCTGAACTCTTTACCAAAAATGATCTCTTTTTATCGAAAAAGCGACAAATTTGTCAGACTATTAGTAGACAGTTGTATTGAAATGAAGAACTTCAGATCATATGTTTATCTATATCCCAAATTTAGTGATATGTGAAGCAAAATTTGAAAATGATTGTCACCTGGAATGAAATGTGGTGTTTGCAAGCACATGGAAACATGTGCTTACTTTTTCCATGTACATGCATTTTATCCTTTACCGTGCATGAGTTCAAACGAACAGTGCCCAGGGCAATCCACATGAATTATTGTCCCCGCCGAACGAGTTCGAGCAGGGGACTATGAAACGGGCTCCGTACGTGTGTGTGTCCATGTGTGTGTCCGTGTGTCCGTGTGTCCGTCCGTGTGTCCGTGTGTGCGTCCGTGTGTGATCAAAATGTTCAATTTGCTACTTCTCTGTCATTTATGAGCCGATTTTGATTCTGTTTGCTTTATATGAGAGCACTGCATGGGAGCCTTGAAAATTCTACTCAGATTTTCAGTTGTGACCTTTGACCTTGACCTTTGACCTATATTGTACATTTTGCTACAAAATGCTTCTCCTTCGCCATTTCTAACCCGATTTTGATTCCGTTTGCTTTATGTGATGGTACTAGTGGAGGGTTTCAAAACTTCTACACAGAATTTTGACCTTTGACTTCTTTGACCTTTGACCTTGATTTTTTGACCGTTATTGTACATTTTGCTACAAAATGCTACTCCTTCGCCATTTCTAACCTGATTTCGATTCCGTTTGCTTTATGTGATGGCACTAGGTGAGGGCTTCAAAACTTCAATTTTGACCGTTGACTTCTTTGACCTTTGACCTTGATTTTTGACTTATATGTACATTAGCTACAAAATGCTACTCCTTCGCCATTTCTAACCCGATTTCGATTCTGTTTGCTTTATGTGATGGCACTAGGTGAGGGCTTCAAAACTTGTACACAGAATTTTGACCTTGACTTCTTTGACCTTTGACCTTGATTTTTGACCTGTATTGTACATTGCATGGCTACAAAATGCTACTCCTTTGCCATTTCTAACCCGATTTCGATTCCGTTTGCTTTATGTGATGGCACTAGGTGAGGGCTTCAAAACTTGTACACAGAATTTTGACCTTTGACTTCTTTGACCTTTGACCTTGATTTTTGACCTGTATTGTACATTTTGCTACAAAATGCTACTTCCGGCGGGGACATATATTACGCACCGCGTAATTTCTACTTTTCCTTGTTGATTAAACATTCATGTGCCTGGGAGCGCGAGACTGACGCCTAGTCAACAGGTGGTTCAGGCATGTCCATTGTTCAGGGCCATTGTCAGCACACACTCCATACACATCATTGGTTCCTGTGCAAAGTTCAATTTTTGTACAGAGGGTTAAAATTTTACCAAGATCTGAAACCTTACTTCAAATCAATCTTAGATTTAATGAAACTGATTTATGCTTTCACATTCAAATCACCTCCAACAAAATTGGACACTATTCAGCTATTACTCATATCAATGATAATTTTATCGGATGAATAGTTTTTGAACTTTTAATGATCAAAAGTGTTTTTTGAAACACCTAGTATATGATATATATGAAGGGTTTGTTTGCAAAAACCGATAAGTCCATTTATTTAAAGATTTTGAAGTGCGATCTCTGTCAAAAAGAACAAAATAATACCTTTTAAATGATATATTGGTCACTACATATAAAGGTATATTTTTTAAGTTATGGTCAAAAGAAGCAAAAATTTTCTTATTATTCTTTTTATTTTTCTTGACCTTTAATCGCAAATATCTCCATTTTGCAAATATGGACTTATCGGTTTTTGCAACAAACTCTTCATATATATATATATATATATATATATATCTCGCACAGTGTAGAGCGAAATACGTATTTATTTTTATCGTATTTATTTATTTATTTATTTATTTATGTATTAGTTTGTTGATATATTGATATATATAATTATATTTTTCTCTTCGGGGTAGTACCAGCGTAAAGTGAAATCGGCGAAGTGACGTTGACGAGCAAAAGAATATAGAACACACAAACAGAGAAACGAACACACAAACAATGTGCAAACAGATCGCAAAATGTCTGGAAACTGGGCTATCAAGGCTCACCTGGACCATTTTTTTTTTGGCTCCCTGCTGGACCTAGATTTGCTGGTATATTCATAAATAATAGTATATCGTATAAACGAATCCTTTGCGGTTCACTTGGTCACGTGACATACCAAGCGTTTGAATATCATATTTCTCATACACAGCTTACAAAATACACTACCCGGATAGTTACCGATTTCGTTACACTCTTCCTGATATCACGGTATTAAGATGACTTCGAATCGCACGTCATATCGTTGATAGTTTCAATGCACATGTAATAGATAAAGTTTTAATGACACATTATATTAGTATGACTTTCGTGTAAGTTCGTGATCATTTAGATCACTAACTCTTCGATAAGGAAGATTCACTTTTTGTCACCATCCTTATCACTCGGTATCAATCAAACCTTTCAAATGAAACTAATTGTTCAGAAATAACTCATCATCCTTTTCTTGTTTTTAACAGCAATATCGACATTAAATAAAGGGTTGTATATTGTATAACCCTTTTCTCCCCTTTTCTCTTATGGACTTATACAATCTTATGTTGTTTATGTTTCCTCTTTGTTACCGTGTTTGTAACTTGTGTTGTTGTTTTTTATTTTTACTCAAACTGTATTTTGTACGTGATGCAGGGCCCCTTGGCAGAACAGTTCCGAGTGAGCTGAAAGGGCTACCCTGCTATTACAAAAAAAATGAATAAATTAATAAAAAAAATAAATAAACCAAAGACTCCCCAATTTTGACTGCATATTATCTTCATTTGATATCTTTCCATGTTTTTGCTTTATACTATTGCTCATAAAGTTACATCATTTTTTTAAGATTGAACATTTTGTTTTCTATGTATCTTGTAGGCGAAACAATGTTTACATCGTGAAACGATATTTATGAATGTGACCTTGCGAAACCATGATCCATTACCTTTAAGAAAGCTCTCTTTTCAAAATGACAACCTTATTAGTGGTAACCTTTTGACCGCATTGGTGTGTATTTTATCAGGAGTCTAGTATCTGTCACACTTGATAGGAACAGCAATGTTTCTCAAGAAATAGTCATCATAGTCCCCCACGTTGTGTACGCTGATAATTTATATTCAACCTCTGTATTCTATTACATGTTTATTATTATGTGTGTGTGCGTGCGTGTGTGTATGTGTGCATGTGTACGTGTGTGTGTTTGTCTGCGTGTTCACGCGTTGCATTTAATAAATTTAAGAGTGCTGCTGTCCAGCATGCGAACTGAATCTCATGTCGTTCCCCCTTCAAATGACGTGTCTTCTGCGCATGCTCAAATGGAGGTTGTGAACGCACATCCAAACAACCCTCATCTTGAACATGAACATGACTCTTGACCTTGGATATGAAATACTATCGTGGTTTCGTTTCTCTCAGGGGGTCGATGAATTGAAGACTGCTCTAGGAGGGAGCGGGAATTCGGACGAAATCAGCAAAAACGTGACGGTAAAGAAAAACCATCTATTCAAAAGATTCGTAGGAGCATTTTTTTCTTCATTGAAGAAGCTTGTAAATATGATAGGTGCAAATAAATCCCAGGGAAATGATATCCAAAGAATCATGGACGCCGGTAACTGTAATTTTGACCACCAACATGTATAACGTAAATTAATGTATCTGTATTTTGAAAATTGAACTTGTTCGTAAAAGGATATCACAAACTTATTCTTTTTGTTATTGTTGTTTTAAACTGTATACATTATTACTTCAATGTTTATGGAGTGGTAGATAATAATAAACCAACGGAAATATGTATGTGTAACAATATAGACAATTAGACAATTTTTAGACAATTATAAGAATTCATTCGAACGTCATCATTAAAAATATATTGACTTTCACTTTATGCATATGACTTAGCGGCTCCGTTCACTCATCACTTTTCGTCTTCTCATTCGACATTGTTTTTTTCTTCCTATTTTCCACCCATGTTATCAGTTCTTCTTCATCTTTCTGTCTTACTTTTCCTGTTCTAGTTTCTGCGTTTCTGCATGACAGCGACTTAGTGGATTTCTGTGGGTGTTTGTCTAGGGGTAGTTAGGTTTTTATCTGTAGTTTGTGTAATTCTTGTTGTTAATTTAGTCTCATGTGTTAAGTAGAAGATCAATGGTATAAGATGTTACTATAATGTTTGGGGGGGGGGGAGTGCACCCTTCAAGCTTTGCTTCTTCAGCATTCCTCCCCATCTCCTGCATTTTCGTGATTTCAGAATTTTTTGTGCTTTTTTCTTTTTCACCTTGTCATTTGTATATCTATAAATTCCACTTGTCATATTTTGTAATATTCACAGATATATGTTTTTATATTTTATGTGGAAGGAAAAATGTATTTACAAGTTCTGTTGGAGATTGAAAAAAATAAATGAAATAAAAATAAATGAAATATACAAAGAGTCATGGACGCTGTAGCTGTATTTTTTTTTTTACTTCCAGCGTATATAGCGTAAATTCATGTTGTCCCTATCAATTTTTTAAAAAACGGAACTTGTACGTGAGATGAATATGCAGAGTTATTTCTTGTATGTTTTCTTTTCTTTTATTTTGTTTTGTTTAATTTTGATCATGTCTTCTGTCCTGTAAGGAACGCAGCGCTCACAGCAAGTACTAGCAAATTAAGAAGGTGATGCAGACATCAGAAGAAACTCTTGCACTGCTAATTTTTGTTCTATTTTTCTTTTGCTTTCTCAAACTCGAATACGGCCTCCCTTCCAGGCTTTGGAGTTGTGGAACGCAATTCAAGCTGTTAAAGAATCAGGGAAACTATGCAAGAATTTGACGGTAATAAGCGAGTTATCAATGCAATAAATTCACCGTAATGTTACAATTCTTAAAAAAAAAAGACATTGATTTTAAAAGATGAGAACAATAAAGGGATTTTGTACTTGGGGGCAAGCATGCATCCTGGTGCCTAACCATTGAGACACCACCTGCTACAAATAAGAATTGTTTGTGTGAGCAGTATTTTGATTAACATTCTATTGCGTAGAATAGAGAGGCCTTGGTCATAGTTCTCATGGTTCTTATCATCAAGTATAGAAAACATTCCAAAGATACTTTAAAGTAATAACTTTCTCAAAATTTCTGTAAATCTTTAGACTTTCCGTTCTATTCGTGTATGCAGTATATTTGTAACAGGGCTCACGTGAAAAGCAGGCAGCTGAGGCCTGAATGTGACTATACCTGTTCATTTTTTGAATAAAACTGAATCAATAGATGCTAGATTTGGTGAGCCCCCGGTAGGAGCAAATTTTGAGGTTTGAACGAGGAGTGTAATGGTAACTTCTTGGTTTGCCAGAAGTTTGCTTATACACGTACAATCATGACGGTGAAGTGTCATTATACCGTCCTTCGATCTCCAAAATATTAATCTGTGTCAGTTGCCAAACTAATGTAACAAATTCACGTTACCGTTACTTTATCTATTTCCCCTCTCTCTATCTGTCTGTCTATTTTTCTCATTCACTCTTCCTCTCTTTCTCTCTCTTTGTCTTTCCTTCTCTCTTCCTCAATCATGATGTTATGGTCGTCATTTATCACCCTGTACTCTGACACATCAGTGTCAAGTTTAAACTCCTGGAGTATATATCCAGTCATTTAACCTCCTATCACAACTTTGTTTGCATCTCTCGTAGAGCGGGTTTTTTTTTTTCATATTTCGGTCTGCGGGTAGTCCTGAAAGTGCAATGAACATTTGTCATGCGATCACTTTTCGGCAATAACGTGATTAATCATCATCAGAACAGTGCCAAAATGTCGGTGATTTAGTCTGACATACCTTCGTAGAACAAACGTAATAATTTACCCCCCGCTTTGTGGTACGGCATCTCTTGTTTTCCCTCCCCCCCCCCTCTCTCTCTCTCTCTCCCTCTCTCTCTCTCTCTCTCTCTCTCTCTCTCTCACTCCCTGGTTAACCCATGCAAGTGTACTGAAATTATTAAAAGTCATGGGCATAAACATGGCAGGAGGCGGTTTCGGATGTCGTATCTTTTTCTCGAAAGACCACACGCGCAATAGGTGACATGGCACTAAGGGGGAGAAGTACGGAGCAATCTGAGAGAGAGAATTTGTGTTTCATTGCTAAGATACAAGTGAAATTCATAAATTTGAAAGTAACATGCAAATAACCTTTTCTTCTTGCTTCGTTGAATTCCAGTACATCACTTCTAACTTTGACGCGGACGCTGCCCTGGCGTTGGAAAATCTGGCCCTCGATCTTGCCCGAGATATGATCAACCGCAATGAATCTTCGCTGGTCCGAGACTTCGGGGTCGCAGGTATGAGCAACAATTAAAAACATCATCATCATCATCAACACCAACAACACCATCACCACCACCACCAACAACAACAACAACAAAAACAGCGATTGAAACACTTCGCAAGTGTGTTTTTTTTTTTCTTCTAAAGACTGAAAACACACCACCACCATTTCTGTTGATATCATTATGGTCATTATTATATCATTATTACACATTTATCTCTACCACTAAAACTATGTGTTCATTATCAATTTATTCAAATCTATTTATCATATATAATATTTATTTCTTCTCCAATATTGACAAAAGGCACAATGCGAGAGCATGGAACATTACACAGGTTCAATATGTAGAAGAGTATATAGAGGACACTGTTCATGAAGCTGGCCTTTGAAGTGTAAGAGACCCAGGGTGCTCAGCTCGTGAATTCAGTCAGTCTTTGATTTGATTACGTAAAAGCTTCATGAATGCCTAAAATGGCAATTTACACAATTTACACACATGTGTGAAATCTGTTCAGATTTCATTAGAATAATGACGGTTAAAAAGTTTGCCGCGCTATAATGAAGATAGCCTTTGTTTAGAAGACGCTTTTAAAGGGAAGGTAAACCCAAAGAGCAATGTGGATTGAGTAAAAGCAGCAACATTAGTAGAACACATCAGTGAAAGTTTGAGGAAAATCGGACATTCGATGCAAAAGTTAGGAATTTTTAAAGTTTTGGTGTTGGAACCGCTGGATGAGGAGACTACTAGAGGATATGACGTATAAGTGGACAACAATACAAAGAAAATATAAAGGAAATTCAACAAAAATTCACTTTTCTAGAATTATGAAAGAGCAGTGGACCAACCACTTTCAGAAAGCAGGGGGAATAATTGCTACCCTTAACATATGTCAATATCAAGTTGATGGAATTTGTAATTTTCATGAAAAATGGATTTTTGTAGTATTTTCTTTATATTTTCTTGGTATTGTTGTCCACTCATACGTCATAACCTCTAGTAGTCTCCTCATCCAGCGGTTCCAACACCAAAACTTTAAAAATTCATAACTTTTGCATCGATTGTCCGATTTTCTTCAAACTTTCACTGATGTGTTCTACTAATGTTGGTGCTTTCACTCAATCCACATTGTTCTTGGGGTTTATCTTCCCTTTAATATTAGCAGCGGATAAGGGTCGTCAGGTTAGATAGAGTGAAACCTACAGGGACACATCAACTAATCTTTGATTTGCTGAGTTTAGCTGCCAGCTCTGTTGAACGAAGCATATAATTATGCTAATATAGACACTTCACCCCAGTGGCCGATGACTGAATCTAGCTAATTTATGGGCCGAAGTGACAATAGTAACATAGTACAATAGTGACAACAGTAATAATTTAAATTATTCAGAGACTGGAATTGTTCAGCAGGAACTGTGAACTGGTCGATTGTCTCCCGGCTCGTGAATGATTATTAGTAGATCTCAAAAGGCCCTCGCGGCAACGCGCTTAGGTGACACACTGTCCCGATATTGAGCAAAGACGGATATAATTATACGATGAAGAAAATTTAAAATTACGTATTCGATCCTCATCGTTTAAACTTCCTGTCATTTGTGAGGGCATCCTAAGCCATCGTATGAATGCCGATGGAGTTTTTCAGGCTCCGGTGGCGACTTTGTGACCGGCGGCGAAATCTTTGGCAAACCCCAAATAGCCCGAAGATCTGGCGAAGGTTCATTTCATAATAAAGATTCACATCTTCGTGTGACTTCGAGTGTGGTTCGGGAGGTCATCGTATGACGTTCTGTAGGCATCGCATTTGCTTTCAAACTGCGTGTAAAATTGAAACTTCCCTTTACGTTTGGTCATCTTGTGTCGATTTCGGTACAGTGTGACGTCACCCTCAGCTTGGCTCGTGCGAAAACCTTTAAAAAACGCCTAAAACTAGGCAAGATCACAAGCTAAGTTCTAGACAGTGAAGATTCGTAAGCATGTGTATTTAAAAGGAACATTATACTGGGTAAGCATGTGTACTTAAAAGGAATATTATACTGGGTAAGCATGTGTATTTAAAAGGAACATTATACAGAGTTGGGCGTGCCGGTAATTTTCTCCTATCTGTCTGTCTGTCTGTCTCTGTTCTGCTACAAAGTGATCAAAATCAAAGCCCTGACACTTACAGCAAGCGATACAGCAACACACGTTTCTACGTCTGATGACCCGGATTCTTCCGTTGCTGAAACTCGCGCCTCCTTTCCATTGTCTGTCATCAGAGAGATGAAAAGCAAGGCTTTGGTATCGATCTTGTTCCGATCACTCGGCGGCATGATCGATATGTGTACCTTGGCAGCAGATGTGGAAAGGTAAGCACATTCCATGAATCAAAGAGTGATCATTTCAACGATATAGGAATTTTTTCTCCTCCTTTAAACGCTGCCGAGACAAATCACTAGTAAATGCAACTGCGCAGTAATTTGATGCGATATGCGACATAGTTACACTTTATGATGGCATATGAAAGAAAATGAGAGTGGTTTATGGCTAATAGTGGATTAGGTTTGAATCTGACTGACATGCAAATTACGTGCATGGAGGCACGAAAGCGATGGTTTCAGTCCTCTCCTGCTATACGTACTGAGAAGAAAGTACACTGTACTTTGCGTAAGTTCACAACCAATGGTGTAAAAGGATCCAAAACGGGCGTCATGTATGCAACAAAAAATAAGCGAAATAAGCGATGATATCTGCAGCCTACAAAATATAAATATTTCCATATATATATATATATATATATATATATATATATATATATATATATACATCTGTTGTAAATACTAATATGTAAATTTGCAGCTTTAAGTTCATTCTCATTAGATGAGTCACAACTCACTATAAAATAAACAACGCTTGATATCATAGAGATCTTTACTACAGGCCACATCTTCTCTAACATCTTCTGATGATTGCTTAGAGCATCTTCAATGACAGCATTTCAAAGTGATTGTGGGGAAGAATAAAACATTTCCTTGTTTATCTCTACTTTTAACAGCTCCTCCGGAAACTCCACGTCCAACGGTGTAGTAGGAAGCGAGGTTCTCAGCCTGAATCTCTACCCTCCAATCTCCACTAACATCACCTTCAATGAACCTGTTCAAATGGATTTTCCGCTTCACCGAATGGAGGTGAGATCGAATCATCAAACTTTAGTTTTAAACACCAGTCCTGCTGCCAAGAGAAATATCGCATACTTATACAAGATGACATCATAGACAGAAAAGTTGCTTCTTCTTCTTCTTCTTCTTCTTCTTCTTCTTCTTCTTCTTCTTCTTCTTCTTCGTTATAGAAGACCTTATACGCATTGAATGGTTATTGGTTTGTAGCCTATTCTCTTATTTGTTCATGTGCAACTCGTCTGGACAAAGGAATAGACTATAGCTGGTCTGATGGAAACATATATATGTTCTGTATTTACCATTATTAATATCTTAATGAAGACATCTTAATACCAGCAACGTACCTTTAACACCATAAGTGGGTATTTTTTTGACAAGACTGAAAAATCATAAGCGTTTTATTACTATTATTATTATTATTATTATTATTATTATTATTATTATTATTATTATTATTATTATTATTATTATTATTACTATTAATATCATTATTAAAGTTATTATCTTTATTATCAATATAACTTCTGTTGTGACTTACCACTCAGTATATTAGTGATGATGATGATGACCTACAGCATCTAGAGGACTGTATGATTGTTCATTATGATAGTCTTGATAATGATCAAAACAACACATATTGCAAAAACATTTCTTCACGCTAACGCAAGTCGTTGTATCTAGATTCAGATATATTGTTGAATTCATACTCAAATAAAAATACAATATCTATTACGCGCATTGATATAATGGTAATGATGATGTTTTGTCGAGATAGACTTGTACGCGTACACGTCGTATTGCAGTGATGACGACCAGGTTTGCAAGTTTGCCAAGTTAATGAATTGTGACAGTTTCTTGCAAGCGATACCATGTTTCAGTGATGGGGTACATTGGTCTCACTTGGTCGCTTTTTAATGGAAAAAGCCGCAAGCGAGGAACGCGACGCGAAGTCAAGCTTGTATGAGTATACATTCATGTTTTTTCTCTTTATCTTACTATCCTAAATTCAATTTGGTACTTCAATATTTGCGGACAATGTTTAAAGTCAGGCAGACTCGCACGTAGCGAAAGTGCGACAACATTTTTTGTCAAGACCAAATTATAGATGGAATGTTATTGGTCTTCTGGTAGCTTGATCCTGGCATGAAGAAAAAAATAGAGAAGAGTGCGAAAGAAAATAGACTTTGACATGTCACTGCTTTGAAAGGGAGCTAAGGGCTTAGATTATGATGATGTCGTGAAACTCTGGCCATGAATGTGATCGAAACAAATGAAGTACATCGAGGCATAATACAATCTCTTGTTAACTAAGCCCCAACAACCAGCGACAATAATACTCTTGTTTTGCCCTCACACACAGGAGGATAAAGGTCAAGGAACACAATTTCTTCTTTGGTCTAACTTCTTTTACTGACAGGATAAATAAAGGAAGGAAAGAAGGAGAGAAAAAAAAGACTTAGACTGCAGAGCATACCCACCTCATCAAACTTTTGTTTATATTTGTTTAAAAACATTGATTGTTCCCAATAGAACTTGTAAAAAGACATGAAAGAAGAAACTATATAAGCTTACATGAGGCGTGTTGATAATTTCTCTCATAGCCTTATTCCGACTTATTAACCGGGCAATTTGCATTATGGGGACACACCCCTTGGTATCCCGCATTAAGTTTGTCACATTTATCACGTTGTTAGTGGAATATCAGACACCAATCCTTAAACATTCAAGTAATACTCCAAGTATTTCATAACTCCATGTAATCATTTGTCTTCCTTGAAAACAGACTGTAAGTTGAGAATTATTGCTTGTGTGCACGTATATTTTCAAAGTCACATCGAGACGCCATATTCCTACAGAAAGATGAATACAATTTGACTTATTTTGGCTTGTGAAACAATGCAAGGGGATGGAATGCTGATAGATACATTGTGGTAATTTTCTATGCTGATTCTAATTTTGACAGGTACATGGACTCAGCAGGGACGCTCTGTGTTCGTTTTGGAACTATGACATAGGGTAATGTATTTCACGTATTTTGGATATTTATCATACCATAGCGATTACTAGTATTTGAACCATGAAAATGAGAAATACTGTGGCATCATTTTGAGGTGCAATCATAACTGCGGAGAAATGGTTAATCTGTTGGAGTAGTGTTTAATATATCTTGCACAGAAAGAAAAATAAATACCCGACTACTGAGTTACAGTGCGCAATACCTGAATTCTTTCTGAACTTTTAGTTTTTTTTCTGGAGCACCGAAAGATGGGAGCAAGAACATTCTAGAAGAAATTGTCCTCATGACTGATAACTTTTTTTTTTTAATCATAAAAGTCTCTTTACAAGAAGACAACAGTCTGACATGGAGTTATAACCTCGTACCTCGCAAATTATGACTGGTACCTGGCGTCCTGCAGCGGGGTAAATTGTAGCGTTACTTCTGATTTTAGTTTGGAAGACCTCGGGTTGAGTGTTAAGATCAAACTTGCCAGTGCTTTTGTCGCCACGTTCCCTTCCATACCGTGTCCTGGCGGCATCAAACTGATAACATTTGAACGCGTCGTATTTCCAATTTCATGAAATATGTTTGCGACGAACACCCGACCGGTTCTCAACTTTCATGTTGTATCTATCACTTTATGAGCCAAAAAGTGCTCCCCTCCTCTCAATTTCATGGATTTTCTGTTTCAGTAACTGTTCCCACGTGAAAGATAATTTGACATAAATATGTCCAATTAAATACCAACATTGAAAGAAACTCGAAAAAAGCAGCGAGAAGGACGAGATTTATGTATCCTGCATCAAGTTATGTTTACGATGATAGTTTCAACAATTTAGTGTGACATAACATTTCGGGACTGTTTCACGGGACTGTGGGGTTATGTCCGGAAAGTGTTGTTCATGACATTTTTATTCACAATTGTTATAAGTTCTCAGAAATATTTTCGTACTTGAATATAGAATGCATGTATACTTTGCACTAAATTTGACGAACATACAATTAATGGTTATCTAGTTCGGTCTCCTAGAAAGGTAAATCTCTTCTCGTTGTCAGACCATCAACGAAGTTACAAATTTGTGTCACATTCTAATTATCGCTCATATCACTAAGTGATTTATTGTTATGACGTTTAAATTAGATCACCATGAATGTATACCGAAACTAATGTTTGGAGCTGCCGCAGTTGTGTTAACATGTAAGCCTTGTGTGAAACCTAATTCTTAAACTCAACCTTACACATCGAGCAAAAAATAAAAATAAACAATAAAACAAAACAAAACCCGAATTACCTATAAATGCTTATACACCTTTATATACAGTAACTCGTCTGATTGTCTTGAACATTTAAAATGACTTGGTTTTAGTTGGGCATTTAACATAGCTATTGTAGAAAGAGATGGGACATACAACCACCCCCTCCCCCCCCCCAATTTACAGATAAATTGAAGACGGTTGTTTAAATATATGAACCATTGAATATTGGTTGGCTCTATTGAAAACTATATATACAAGCATAGTGACAACGTTGATGTAAACTCAGTGATAAAGAGTGCATCATTTGAACAATTTGAAAGGAAGCTGTACTGAATGAGCGTACCAACTCGTGCCATCGCAGCGTTTAGGCGTTAGAATTTTGTTCATCTGTCTTTTGTTTAATATATTTCCATCGTTCTTTTTTTTTTTGAAATCTCACAGTGCATGGTCCCAAGAGGGCTGTGAAGTTGACTTTTCTAACGACACACACGTTCAGTGTTCCTGCCGCCACTTGACAAATTTCGCCGTTCTGATGCAAGTTGCCAACATTGAGGTCAGTTCGTGTCAAATAACCTCTGTGGTATTCTCCTCAGAGTCCCTATAGAGCAGCTTCGAATGGTGTCAATGTATATTTTTGGGTTGGACAATGCCCCACTACTTTCTTTAATTCTTTTTCACCCATTATTTGTTGCGACAATCCCAGAATAACAGACGTAATTGCGCTCCGTCTTCTCCGGTTGCAGTACAGCAACGGTCACGTCTCATTTTGCAGTCCCCTCTCGGGGGAAAACAGATCAAAACACTTAGAACATGTCGGACCTTTAATACTTGGTAATCACTTTAAATAGAAAGAGGAGAAAAGTGCAAGAGGGGAATTATTTAGAAACGCATTTAACAAAAGTAGGAGAATTAAAGACGGGAAGACAGAAAGTTTGGACAGCGAGAGAAATTTAGGATGGAC
This sequence comes from Diadema setosum, assembly GCA_033980235.1. Classification (NCBI taxonomy): domain Eukaryota; kingdom Metazoa; phylum Echinodermata; class Echinoidea; order Diadematoida; family Diadematidae; genus Diadema; species Diadema setosum. Next base: position 30,809,514 of record CM067061.1, on the reverse strand, counting down.
AAACATTTTGAGAATACCCTCCGGAAACACAGGCTGTATATTCTCTTTCAAATATAAAAAAAGGAGAAAATATAAGCTCCTTATCACTAGAAAAGCGCAAGTATACACCCACGACGCCGTCTTCCTGAGATACGCCACATCTGGCCTCCTTACACTACATACTTTATTTCCTCAATTTTGTGACTTGAAGTAACTTGTTTTCAACAACTTCGCAATGTCGCGCAGACATGAACATGCATGCGACAAAGCATTTTCTTATTGATGCCTGCCTTTTTTTTTTTGAATTTTGTTCACAACATATAAGATAGCATTTTAAGACGGCTGTTAGTGTTTGGAGTACTATATACCGCATTGTAGTATAATGAAGAGAAAATGTCAATCTACCACTCAGATAAAGTGCATTACTCTTTGTCCCCATTGCTCATCCTAGCTGTTACAAATGAAAATGAGTAGAAAATGATTAGTTTGCTGGGCAAGCTTCATCTTTTAAATACTCCTAACATTCGTTTCACAGTCAGACCTTTGGGTGGAATAAACAAAACTACGTTCACTACACACCTTGCTGTTGCCCTTAAACTATTAATACCGACGTTTCAAACGAACCTTTCTGGCTTGCTCGAAGGCTCCAGGTTCTACAATGGGGGTAATTGGATCGGGTACAATGAGAGTATAGATAATGGTCTCAATCCATATACAAGCTAAAAATCGTCACTTAAGTTTAAGTTTCAAGTTACTGCATGAAATTCGTTGTTGGCTGTGTTGGGGAAAATCACTGTTGACATATATCATGTAATCCATGTACGTGTATATCGCTTCGATGTCATAAATCCGCAGCTTTCGGCTAAACATGATGCCATCTCCGATGTCATTTCAACCACTGGCTGTGGACTTTCGATAGCGGGCGCTCTTCTCACGATCTGCATTTATCTCTTCCTCAGGTACGATTGTATATTTTGTTCCGTATGTATGTATAATTAATCTAACGAACATTGTTGGAATATGTAATACAATATATATCAATAAAATCATATCTTCACACGAGATCCGTGTAGTTTCCATGCTCCCAGATACTCAAAGATTTTAAATATTATCAGTCCTTATGTAAAAATAGTCACTCTTGGCATATACTTTCCTAAAAGAAAGGTGAAAAAAGCAGAATTGTGAACCTGTGACCGTAACGTGCGTTTATGCCATGAACGTTAAAATGTTCACTCTTCTGGACATTCCTCTTGTAGGCTCAAATCCGATCGAGTCTTGATACACACGAATTTGTGTGTGGCGGTGGGAGCAGCGCAAGTTGTCTTTCTCTGTCTTGACGCATCCTTCAAGTCACAGGTGAGAAAAGTTGAACGACTCGGTGTGAATTACATAACTCCATCCTGCCCTTCAGTCATTCTATAATTTTTTCTCCATTAATGAGATATTTATTTTGATTAATCACTATTGAAAAGGTAACATGCTCCTTTGGAGCGATGTATAACGTCATTGATATTTCTTTATGCATTTATAAAAGAGTGTCAACCATGATCAGTAATTCGCAGCATGACTCTTGTTTGTGATCTTTCTCCAGTCATAAATACCAATCAAATTTTTGAGTGAATTTAAAGGGATCAACAATATATCTTGGCTTATATTCTTCTGACTTGGCAACCATGTTTGTTTACGTTTTCATATCAGCCGTGGTTGCCAAGATCGATTTATTTTTCCCTTCCAACCATCACTGCACAATGGTCTATTCTCCGTGCGTTTGTTTCATGTCGTTGAAATTTGACGTTCTCGTTTTCGCGTAGCGTGACCTCGTGAATTAACCGCTCGCCACTCTCATTTCTGTCTGGTTGAAAAATTGCAAGGTTGCGTGCACGGTCGTGGCCACCCTCCTGTACTACTTCTACATGGCAGCTTTCTGCTGGATGCTGATAGAGGGCGTCAATTTATATTTGAAGGCCGTGATTGTCTTCAGCAAGCCGGGGAGCAAAATGCGAATTTACCTGACCATTGGATGGGGTGAGTTGTTATAGCTGTTTGTTATTGATTGATAAACACAGAACCAAAGACTTCAGGACACTTAGAACGTTTGTTCTTGTCTTGTTGTTGTTGTTGTTGTCGTCGTCGTCGTGGTTGTTGTTGATAAATACAAGCTCCTTTAAACAGCCCTGTCAAATTTACAGATGTATTTGTATTCTATTCTATAGTGTCTACTTCCCAAAATGAAACATAAAATTCAAACTAACAGACGCTATTAAAGGGAAGATAAACCCCAAGAGCAATGTGGATTGAGTGAAAGCAGCAACATTAGTAGAACACATCAGTGAAAGTTTGAAGAAAATCGGACAATCGATGCAAAAGTTATGAATTTCTAAAGTCTTGGTGGTGGAACCGCTGGATGAGGAGACTACTAGAGGTTATGACGTTTGAGTGGACAACAATACCAAGAAAATGTAAAGAAAATTCTACAAAAATCCATTTTTCATGAAAATTACAAATTCCATCAACTTGATATTGACATATGTTAAGGGTAGTACTTATTCCCCCTGCTTTCTGAAAGAGGTTGGTCCATTGCTCTTTCATGATTCTAGAAAAGTGAATTTTTGTTGAATTTCCTTTATATTTTCTTTGTAGTAGTCTCCTCATCCAGCGGTTCCAACACCAAAACTTTAAAAATTCATAACTTTTGCATCGATTGTCCGATTTTCCTCAAACTTTCACTGATGTGTTCTACTAATGTTGCTGCTTTCACTCAATCCACGTTGCTCTTGGGGTTTATCTTCCCTTTAACAAACATACCCGTGTCCTCTTCATCTCTGTAGATGTTGCTCTCTCTCTCTCTCTCTCTCCCTCTCTTATATACATACATAGTAATCACACACACACACACACACACACACATATATATATATATATATATATATATATATATACCTATATAGTAGTTTATACTATGCTTATGATTATGTATACATATACATACATAATATGAAACATATATCATGTATGAATACATCATGTAGATATATACAGTATATTATACATGTAACACTCACTTTGTTTTCTTGATACGATTTCTATCACTGAAGAAAGAGTGATGTATGTTATGTTATTTTTTTATTGTCGAAAAACGGAATGAACTTGAATTTAGAAAAATTTTTAATGTATGATAATTGTAGCATAGTAGCTACCAAAAAATCGGTTTTGGTCCTTTTGACTCTGCCAATAGCACAGGAAGCAGAAAACGAAGATAAACAAAATGATTTATAACAGAAAATGGAAGTTTTAAAGTAGTTACAATTGAACAGTATTGTATATGTGTTTAATAAAAAACTAAACTTGCATTGTCAATTTGATCAAAGTATTACAAGCATACTTTGTCCCCTGTGTAATACGTTCTTTCGTCTGTTTTATTTCTTTTTTGTGCATCATTTAGGATGCCCACTTATTCCTCTTGTGGTCATTCTCGGATACTACCGTGGTCAGCTTGGGGATGACGTCACACAAAAATCCGACCCTTTGTAAGTATGTGTATATATATATATATATATATAATATTTTTTTATATATATTATATTTTTTTCTTCCGTCACACACACACACACACACACACACACACACACACACACACACACACATATATATATATATATATATATATATATATATATATATAAAATGTATATTTACATACATATACATGAATACGGTAGAATACACATAAGAAACTTGAAATGCATCTGACGCTTTCGCCAGCATCACACAAGACAAATGTAGTTTCCTATAATTACAAGTACCTTGGAGAGTAGTTACTTCGTATGTCTGAAGTTCCTTTCTGCTGTTTTCCCAAAATGTAATTTCCAGATGCTTCCTCCGACCCGTCGACCACTCCATTTGGTTCTTCATCGTCCCCGTTCTCAGCATCATCATGCTCAACCTCTTCCTCGTCGCCAGGGTCGTGTGGGAAATCGTCAAACTCGCTGGAGGCCCTCATGTCATTAACAATCGCATTACGCGAGCGAAGTAAGTCATACCCATATTTTTTTTGTGTGTGTGTAATTAAATCAAAACATTTTTAACCCCATTTACTCACATCGTGTCAAAATGCTGGAGTTCGCTTGTCGGAGAACTCTGGTTGGGGATTACTAATTGGAGTTCGTTGTATCAAAATGCAGTGAAACTGATTATAATTACCATTACTATTTTATTGAATGAACGACGGAACGAGATCACTCAAACTACCAAATAATTTGGAGTAAGTAGATCTAACAATTCAAACGAGTTCGTTTTAGCTTAATTTCAGTGAAATCTCTCCAAGTAAGATCAATCCTACTCCAGTCACCGGAGGTTTTTATGTGTGTTTTGTGTGTGTGTGTGTGGGGGGGGGGGGTGCGATATGCTTTTGTCTAGGACCACAAAAGCTGCTGCCAGGGGAATTGAACCTGGAACCTCATCACGATTACATGACTTTATCCACTGAGCCACAACGACTTCTCATAGCTACATTTTATCAATCACACGCCAACTTGCTGAGCAATTGGACAACGAGAGGATCACAAACATGACAAGTTGAGATTTGAGATTTTTTTCCATCATCACACAATGTTCCTTGCACAAGATGATTGAATATTCACCTTGTTTGATTCTTCCATCAGACACGGGGTAAAAGCCTGCGTCATCCTCCTGCCAGTAATGGGCCTCACCTGGCTGTTTGGAGTGCTCTGGATGAACAAAGGCACAACGATTTTCATGTACCTCTTCACCGTCTTCAACTCGCTCCAAGGCGTCTTCATCTTTATCTTTCATTGTCTCTTGAATTCCGAGGTTCGTTAGTGAGAACTTTCAGCATGGCAGCGTTACTTTGAAAATCATTAAACGTTACGATAACAATGAGAATATTCTATGGATTCGTCAAATACAATTAGTCAGTTATTAGAAGAGCATCACAATGTGATATAAAGATATGAAGATTATCAGGATAAGTATATAGTCTTTCAGGGCTGCCAACTCTCAAGCATTATGCGTGAAACTCATGAATTTCTCGCATTTCTCACCCTCTAACCCTAATCTCTGGAAATATCGCTATTGAGGGGCGTTATAAAACACAACAATACACTACATCCTAAGCGGATAACATTTCTGTACTTTGATGTAAATATTTTGGCAGTTTTTCATGAGATAAATCTACTACCATTTCAATCCAGGAATGAGTCTTTCAAGTGTTTGCAAAAAATAGTAATAATAATAATAACCATTTACAAAAAAGGATAATAGGGATCTATATGATATTCGCGGGAGGGGAGTGAAAATAAAACTCAAAACGGTCCAAAACGGGAAGTAGATTAAACCAGAACCTGATGGTCTTAAAAGACTGTGTTTTCTTTTCGAGGAAGAAAGTTAATTTTGTCATTTTATTATAGACGATGGCTCTGAGTGTTGAAATAACTTTTGGTCCCCTCCACTTCAGGTCCAACACGCCTTCCTCAAGAAGAAGGAGAAATGGCTGTACTCGCTGTCCTTTTCCCGCCGAATCACATTCAATCTCCGCACCTTCCAAAGCGACGACTCGAGGAAGAGACAACAGAATGGCGATACCAACAAATTGTCAGCCGCAAACCCGCCAAACAACGGCCGCTCTCCTAACAACTGTTCCATCCCGGTGGAAAAATTTGCCAAGTTATAGTCAACACTGATGGATTCCTGAATGTTCAAACGGAGTCCATTTTGTTTTGACAGTTGGATAAAACAAAAGAAAAAACTCATACAAATATATATTATCAATGTCTTTTGATATCATCAGATAGAACAGAAAATTACTTGTTGCATATACAGTCGACTTCATCTTTAAGAGTCTAATCCAAAGGTACCGACAAATCCTTCGTCTTGCGTGGATTTCGACTTACACGATAGAGTTAACACAATGTTCTTATCCATCTGAGTTTGCCGATTTTTCGAATTGTGCGAGGTTGACTTTAACCGAGGTTGACGATGACATGTTTTGATTAGAAGCAAATGCAACATCAGCTCGGATTCGTACTTTCAATACACATCAGTACTCCCTAAATGGGATTTGAAGGGAAATTTCATGGAAGATTTTAGGAAATCTGTCCAATCTATATTTTACTCGATAGAGCGAGACTTGGCATTGGTAAACCAACGCAGTGTAAATACCAAGTTACTCTAAGGTGGTGAAAGCCAGAAACATTCCCAATCGCTATTGACTTCATTTTTTTCAAATAAATATTAAAAAACAAACAATACAAAACATAACAAATTAAAAATAAAACCTGAAACACAAATTGTCTCTATTGTCTCGATATACTCCGTCATTTATAATTCTACTTAATGTGTTCTAATTATTTCCCTTTTGTCGACGTTAAAATTGCTTGCCAACATAGCGTTTCTGACTTTCTTCATTGATATGTGGGCTTTTTTTTTTCTACATTATAAAGACATAAGCACATGACTTCGACTGCATGTGTGGGTGTGTCCGTTGAATTGTCCACATATTATTATTCATAGTGTACAGGCATTTGCAATGTTGAGTCCCTAGATACCTGGAATTCGGTTTCAGTATTCACGTCTTCTTTTTTCACCGATAATCTTTGAAGCTAGTTGCCGGCCGTGTGTTTTCAGCTGATATTGACGGTATACAAATACAAACAATATATTAGTGCATGTGGTTGGAAGAGAAAGAAAATAAATTCAGATTGAAAATGAAATTTACTATAACTGCAAATTTGCATCGTATTTACTGTAACAAAATGATGTGTATATAGAAAGTGATATAAACACAGAAAGAGTTATGAGAGAAAGAATCTTAGGAATTTGGTGTGGAAAAAAAAAGTGTAAAAAGTGAGATACATTAATTTGGTCATATTGCCCCCTCCCCCTTTAACATCCGGATGTATAATTACGATTACGGATTAACAATATTGGAGCCACATCTTTGACGTTCTTATCACTGGAGAGCTGTAAGAGAAGGGCTCATGTATCTTGCTATTACTTCGTTCCATCTTATACAGCAGATATCTGATTATTCTATCCTCTGCATTTGCTGATTGTTCACCAATTATGATGCAAATTATATTGTAGATAGTATTTCATTACCATGATTACATCATTACTGGTTTGAAAACGATAACATAATTGACAGAAACCAAATATCAGACCCGTTGGCGTTTCTCACCTATTTTTTTTTTTTTTTATTGCGTTGGTGAAAAAACCCCAACAACAACCGACAACAATATTTGCCGAGTATAGCGATATACACAATCATATTCATGAATGCTATCACAATTATATTTTTGTTTAGCAATATTAAGTGTGCCGATGATATTTCAAATGATTGATATGTGTTAAACTGTTAAAATTGATGTTGTGAAACCTTGTTAGCAATTATCACGCAATTTCTAACTGTCTCGTTTATTTATACATTATGCTATTTGCTTGAAAGGGATAGACATGAATGTCTATAGGTATATAAAAAACCGCTGCAATAACAAAACAAAACTGCTTTTGAATATTGACAAGACTTTTTTTATATGACAATGTGTATATCTATTGGCGTGATGAATGTACGTGCTTCGTTTGATCATGACGTCACAAAGGGTGTCCGAAAAAAAACAACAACCCCACAACAGACAATTATGCTTTGAACAGGCAGACAACTCTTGTTGTGAAGACTGGAACTACATCGCTAAATGAGTGCTTAGTTTGCATAGGAAAAGGAACAGTTCGGAGAGGCAGTATGACGTGTTATCATGCTGACATCACGCATAAGTCATACTACGTTAACAAATTTTGATTCTGTTCGGCCTCAATCAAAACACGCGAATTTGAACATGCTTGCATTATCTTAGACTCGTTATTCGAATGATACGAATCGCACTGAAATGTATATCACAGATGAAATAGGAATGATGTTTCATTTGATTGCAGTCCTTTAAAAGCAAACTTGATGCCAAACTGGAGTTTAAATATGGGGGAACTGAAGAACGTTTGAAAAAAACCTTCAAAAACAAAACAAAACAACACAACCATGTTTCTGTTACATTCACATGAATCTTGTGAGTGCTCGTGAGATAATATACTTGACTAATATGTCCTCACGTGTTGATGTCTGCGTCAGACGAACAATTTTTGTTTGCTTTCCGGTAGAATAACGATCGACGAATCATTACCATTAACCTTCTTTCATAAGGAAATGAATGATTTCACCGGTTAAGGGTATATTGCCAAATGTTTCTCGTACGTTGTAGCTCAAAGTGGCACTTCTGTATAATACAGCTGGTACGTCCAGAGCGGATTTTGTTAGTGCTGCGTGTTAATAATCATTGTTTTGCAATGCGTGTTGCTTTTACATTGTAGCACAAAAACGTAGAGTATATACAGTTTTCCTGTTTTAATACCTTGGTCTGTCAGAAAAGTACACAACATGATTGTATATTGCGTCCGTGCCAACTTTCGTGCCCTATTCAGTGAAGTGTTCATTGTAAATAACCATGTCTGCTTTCTCTGATTTGAAATAAATAAACTTTATTCACACTCATAAGCAACAGTTTGTAGTCTGCAGTATATTGTTCATGCGCTGTGATGCACCTGCTACTCAGAAGGCACACGTCAAAGTATTGGGAAGAAGTACCCAAATGTGTAGACACGTAAAAGTTATGTAATCGCTAACGCATGTCGGATTTACATGAATCTGTATTCAAGACGAGAATTTTGTTTAGTAGCCGCTTGCGGTATGACAGTAAGTTAAAGTAATAATTGTTTATTTTGCCCGTGATATTTTGATTTATATGGCAAGAAGATTCACATACATCAGCGTACAGTATAGCAGTGTAATCTAATGACAGAGCATAAATTTGAGGTGTGTAGATAACGTATGTACAGGTCACCTACAAGAAGATTAAGTTGACCTTAAGGCATTGGAACTTATATCAGAGATTGTGATGAGTACAAGTCTTATCTTTTAAATTAACATGCAAAAAAAAATCTTACATAAGTTAGGAGATGTAATACCATAAAGTCTTCAAACATGTCATTTTTGTAGGTTCTCCCAATACTTTATGACGAGTGCATTACGACAATCCATTTCTTCATAGTATGTTATTTTCATTCTGGTTTTCCGAAATCTTTATTGTATTTCATACAATTTACTGATTCAAGAAATCAGTCAAAACGTCTATCATTATAATTGCATTTTCTACAATGTCAATTCATAACACAAATAGTAAAGATATCTAATAACAATAAATAAAAACATTAAACAAACCTCATTCGGGATTTACCAAGAAAAAAAGGAAACCATGCAGCTATCAGTTCCCCAATCCCCCATAACACCCACGCCCATACACCCAGGCACGCTCACCGACGCCAAAAAACACACACTTCACTAAATACTCCCTATAAAGCCTCACCCATAATGCACCTGACATCATCCCATTATGTACAGGAGCGAACAAGGGCCAAATCCACATTTTGTCATGCTGATGCTCAAGAATCTTTGTACACATAAGATATAGAAATGGCAAAGAAGCGGACGTAACCAAATAACTCTGTTGGCCATTCAAAAGGCAATAACAGAAGACAACTCTGTTGAAAGTCAGTACCACCGATTGAAAATTACCTGGCTACCCAAAGAGAATACAAGTTGAAACACACACACGCGCACACATACACACACACACACTCACATGCACAGATACACACCTGTCTAGTCTGATTAATTAGGCTAGATAAATACGGGTTGGTTCTAATCGTTTCTTTCGGGCTCTCTTCAATGAGGATGATGGAGAGGAGAATGACTCTGTCTTTTGGTCTTTGAGCATTTCAGCAGACATTACACCCTTCCCCTTCTGTCTTGTTCTTTCGGCATCCTCCCGAGCTTGAGGGTCCGCAGCTGCCCCTGAAGAGATCTCGGACATTCCGCCATGGTCATGTCGGTCGACGTTGGCTAGGATGGATTCGTAAGCTTTGGCTTGCTTATGCTTTCTCCTACAGTTGCTGCAATATTTCTGACCGACCACATCGCAGTATAGACATGCCTTTGAATGGAACCTCTCCACTCGGGTCCAAGATTGCTGCGTCCAGCGCGCTTGAGCCTTTTTCGATTCGATCTGTCCAAATTGATCTCCTGTGCCCTCCTGTGGAATTGTTGGCAGGGAAACGGAGAGCGTCTTAGTCGGACGTCGAGGAATCGGACTCAGGAGGACGCTACTGCGTTGACGATAAAAGTTATCGATAAAGTGCCTTTCCCTCTGCAAAAGGTCGTCGGCGGCAGCAAAGATTTTGGTCGGTATTTTCTCTTGAATACTCCTGAAGCTGCTCTCCTCCTCGACAGAGTACAGGCTCTTTCGATCGAAGAAATTTAGCGGCTGGCGACGCTTGATGCGCTCACTTCTGCGAACTGTATCCCCTGGCTTCTCGCGTCCTACAGTGGCTCCTTCGCGGAATCGACTTTCATTGTGATTTCTCGTCGCGAGAGACGAGGGTTTGATCTGGGGGACTCTCCACACTGATCGCTGAGCGCTGGTCCGTTTCACCCTCATCTTTGGATTCCCGATAACGATGTACTTGGAGCAGGGTATCTCAGGCAGTTTAGAGGTTGTGTGTTGTCCATGGTCGGTTACTTTTCGAAACGGAGACTGCTCACCGGGAGAGGGGGACATCTCGGGGCTGGTTTTCCTCCGGGTCGTCATGCATGACTATGTCACCCAAGTGCAGCTCCGTTAAATCTGTATTGATTTGAGACACAGTTGATTGGACTAAATTAGTATTATTCGCCATTATCCAATGAAAAAAAAAGTTAGTCAATGATGAACAAAGTACAAATTAATTTCCCATTCGTTAAAATGTTCCAGATTGCGCACACTGAAAAGAGGGCTTAAGATTACCACATCAAGAAAGATTCGCCTTTTTCATGTATAATAGGAAGAGGAAAGGGTCTTTTAAACCCAACTTCTCATTGCAATGCACACACATAATTTATTTTATGGTTGGGTATTTATATTAATCCGCCAAAACGATATTAACTGTATGTTTCAATGAGGCGTCATATCCACAGGACCGAGCGTTTGTTAACCAATCACTGAAATCTGACGTCAGCAAAAGTGAATGAAAAATTTATGTTGCATCAAAATATATTGATTTGAATTGAATAACTGAAACTGCACTGGTCTTACTCGAGACTCAGTGAACAGTTCCAGCACGTTTATTTTCATATTTCACTTGAAATCGAGATACATCAAAAAAAGAATTCAAACCAAGTAAGATACAAAATATGATATAAATCGGGTCATGAACAGAAAGTATGTCAGCATACATAATGTACATATAAGACAATTTTCTATAACTTGTGAAATATGATGGAACCGCAAAAGCAAAGCTTGTAAACGCAGGTTCCAGGAAAAATACCAGTGTAAATTTGCTATGTAATCAATGGAGATAGGACACAAAGTAATAATGACGAAACTATATGAAAGCTAAAATATCAAGGTACATAATAAAAAAACACTAATGGTCATCCCTGTATGGACGTTCTGACAATCATTTTATTACTCTGAACAGTGATGATACTGGTCAATGTGTCAAAACAATCATATTGATATACTGATGATAACTGCAGTTGTTACGTAAGAAATAATCATGGCAGGACAAAAAAAAAACTAACACGCAGTGAATCATGATATCTTTATTAAGTCATAGTTTAACACGCTTAAGTATTCTGTTTACAAATAGAGTGAATGCATCGAAGGTTACAGACATGGGGAAAAAATCAATAACAAGTTACATGTAATGCATCAATCGCCTACAAAATAGGAGCCCATATCTCCTTACCCACCAAAGCAATTAGTGTTAAACGATGTGGATTTGATTGCGAAGAATTACTTTATCCAGACTTACAGTCAAGTAGACATTGTATTGTTTGCTGAATCTATTTACTCCGCCAGCAGTTTTTTTTTTCGTAAAAATTAAATTTCTCTAGTAAGCTTCAAGTTTGCAAAATTTTCAAGACAAAGAATTTGATTCTTCCATGCAAGTCAAGACTAATGCCCCCTTAGCTCCCCCCCACACACACACAAAGAAAAAAAATTATATCTACATAGATAACTAGTAATGAATAGATAAACTATAAACTATATATTAACATGAGTGCCACATGATTTACAAACATACTGCTAAAGCGGACTTATAGCCAGTTTGTGGGAGAAGTAATTGTAAATCATTTTGTCTGAAGGATACCCTTCATAATGACTGCTGTCAATGTATTGCACAACAACAGAAACCATACAATGACTGCAGTCGGCGTTTACCTTATACCCTTTTGTCCTTCCTGAGTTTCTCCTTCTCCTTCTACAGTATTACTACTAATAGTTTTCCTCTTCTTCTTCTTCTACTTCTGCCAAAGCTCTTCTGTTACTATACATTCATAAGTCATCAGACGCTTCGTTATCTATGTGGTCACGGATAGAAATCCTGTCTACATTAATCATTCCACAAAAGCATCCATAACCTATGAGGTACGCTTACAAATGCAATAGTGTTGTTTCTCCGCATAAGCACACAGCGCTGTTATCTTTACGTGCTTTTTAATGACACAACAAGTCAGTGGCTCGATAATTTCTCGGCAACAGTGTAAAGCCGACGCTGAAACGGCGTCGTCAAATTTTTAACAAATGCATCCGATTGTCAAATGCGTTAAATTGTCGTATGGGACTATAGCACAACAAAAGTTACAAAAGGATATGGCGTCCCAACCTACTATTACTTCTGCGTCTAGGGCGCAATATGTAACTTGGTGAAGTTAAAATGGATTTGCTTTTTTTTGATGTCGTTGACACAACGCTTCACAACCAACTTTCATTCTGTCGTTGATATTGAAGTACCAAGTCTTGTGTCTAGATGGATGTGGTGTCAACTTGTTTCCTAGCATATTTTTTTTTTGTTCGTATATAATAATATCTGATCAAAAAATAGACAACTGATGCTCGATCAGTAACAAAGTTTCCATTCTTTGTGATAAAGATGACAAAGATGATAAGGTTAGCAACACTGGTGATCGATCTCAAAGATGATAAAAGCAATGATATAGATGATGATTGCAATAAAGGTGATAATAATAACGATATATTACATTGATTATAGTTACATTAGGCCTACTAATAACGATTGTAATGACAGAAACGTTGATCAAATAAAAATTTCACAAATAGCGTAATCACTACAATGATAATTGTTATTTTTTGCTAAACGTTGGAAATGGAATTGACACAGATAAGTTTACTGCGATAATAGGAAGAAAATACAACACCCTGCTCCAGCGTAGGACCTATACAACGCCATGTTTGAATTAACTAGAACCAATGTTTTGAAATGAAAAAAAAAATCAATGTTTCCCCCTGTTTATTCTTCTTCTAACAGTGTTTAAGGAGACTTCATTTTCATTGGACAATGAATGACACAAGCATAAATGGTTTTGCAGTATAATCGCTTCAAACCAAGGAAGGCATGCAGGTAAAATAGAAAAAGACAGACAGAGAATAGAAGAGAAAACAGAGAAAGACGTCATCAATAAATGCTATTGTCCCGCAGACTAGGTTTGATTTATTCATGTATTCTTCAGGTTCTTGTAATCGATGCGCTTCGACCTTGTACACGTGTACTTACACCGCGGTGACAAACACATTCATGTTACAATGAAGTCGCTGCTGGTTGAAGAAAAATCTGAAAGTGATCATGACGTGAATCAAGATTCGAGTAGAAAATCAGCCAACAATATGTTTTAAATGCGAAGACATGATCGATCATACGAGTTCTCTTTTAGTTTAAAACTCATTCGATTCCAACTTTAAAAGGAGTAGTGATGACAGAACTTACCTGCTTTCAAGCTCTCCACACCTCAGCACGCACTACCACATGTCTCATCTATGCCAGACAGCCTGCTCCATCGCAAACACTTGTCGTCGTCCTTGAACATGAATGAGCTCTGTAGCCATAGCAACAGCAAGGTTTGGACGCGGTGCCGCGATGTTGCTCCCGCCGTTAACTCCTTCCCGCAAGCCGCACCGTCCTGTACGTGACTTATGCGAAGAACCGGCGGGCTCGTGGGAGGGGGCGATTCGATGCGATGGAAACAGAATTAGTCCGTTCGTCGAGTGTTACGATATTATACCCGTCTCTGTTCACCCCTCCCTCTACGTTGTTTAGATTGACCAGGAACGATGCGATGTGAGGAAAGCAAGAGCTGAACAATCAGAGCAGTACAAGGCAAGCAGAACGCTGGTTGGTCAGGTATTGTTAGACTTGCCCAAAGCACCCACCACTGGTGAAATGAGAAAGTAGATAGTCAATTTGCTGGCTGCGCGCATTGTTATGAAAACGACTCCCAGATCGTAGCAAGACTGAAATCTGCAGATCACAACTAATGACAATTAGAACTCTTGTATGCAGTCTTTAGGGATTTCAGAAGTATAGGGAGTGAAAACAAACAAGAAGACGCATGCAAACGGAAATCAAATAGTAACATTAGTAGTCATCCGAATGGAGGTGGGTCGGAGGGGAAAGCGGGGGTGGGGGGGGGGGGGGGTGAGACCGAAATTGGCAACGCAAGAGTCGTAATTAGTATCTGCGAATTGACCAAAATTGCATGACGAGGAAGAAAAAAAAATATCTTACAATGAATGCTTTGAAACCTTGTGCTTTATACGCTTATATCCAGTCGTGATTTGTTTTTATTCAGAGATCAGAACAAACCGCCTGGAGAGGCGACTAGGATGCCTGACGGACATAACGACAATGATTTGTTCTTCTTTTGTTCAGATGCAGAGAACAAAGGTCATTGGTGTACGGATCATTTGTCAACAATATCCTGAAGAGCGCAAGCAAAGTGAATAATTAACCCTGAATGGAGGTGTTGGTCGGGTTTCGTCCATACGGATCAATAGAGTGGTTCAAAGGGGAAAGGTGTTGGAACTTCCTTGTGGGCTGCGAATCATCTTTGTATTGTCACATCTGTTGAAGTGACGTGACATGATAAAAAAAAACTTTAACAATTTCACAAAGACTATAATATGCAAACAAATTTGTTCCAACAGACCCCGCGTTCACGTTGGTCCCCGTGACGCGGGGAAAGTCCCGAGCTGTGGGACTTTCTCCTCCAAAACCATAAAACCATGGAGTCTATCTACATTGATGGTCGTGTCCTCTTATTTTTAGTAAATCTAGTATTTTCTGTTCAAAAAGATGAAACGAAGCGAGAGAGCGTGGCACATAAAAATAGCGAATATAAACTTATATCAAGGCAAACACAGGATAACATGGACAACCAATTCAGCAACGAAGATAGGAATCGATTCACGGCAATAACAGTTCAGCAGCAGATCAAGAAAATGAGAAATCGGAATATTAAACTTTAATAACTTTTTCTGACATTGAATTTCAGCTTCTCAATTTTAAACGTTCACAATTTATATGAACTGTTGAACAGTGATACAAATTATTAAAGATACGGTCATACTCTGGTAATCCCCCCCAAAAAAAATCTTATAAAATCCAGTTGGAGCGTTTTGATGATTTGAATTTTCAGAGATAAAAAGTTAAAAACCACGAAGTTTGATTGGCCATTATAGTATCTCGGACAGTCTGCAGTAGAAGCTGAAGATATCACGTTGGTGACGTAAGTCCTCTCGTATACTGTCCCTTGATCTGGAGTAGATTGACACACAAAGGAGAGTGCTGGAAAAGAAATATTTACCAACCTGCCGCATTCGATCATGAATTGATTTGAAGCCGATCGGTAAACAGCTTAACCTCGCACTTAACTATGTGTACAAATCAAATACAAAGGAATAGCAAGTATGAGTCCTGGAGTATACACAATAGATATAACAACGGGAAAGGAAAACTGCGAAGCCTTGTTAAAGTGAGAGAGGGGGAAAGGAGAGGGTGGGATCGAAACAACCAGAGAGAAAGACAGACAGACAAACAAACAAACAGACAGGGAGACAGAGAGGGAGAGATAAACTGACAGAGAGACAGAGAGAGAGGGAGAGAGAAAGAGACAGAAAGAAAGAAAGAAAGAAAGAAAGAAAGAAAGAAATAAGAAAAAACAGAAGGAGAAAGACATCACTACATGTATCATAGGACATGAAGATTATCTATCACTTGGTCTACTCCCACTTCATCTAATAGCCATTTAGTCTCAACGCAAATGGTCCAATTCCGTTTCGTCTACAACCAGTTCGTCTGATAACCTTTTAGTCCAATTGCCACTTAATCTCATTACCAGTCATTGGTCTGCTTCCAGATGGGCTATGCCCACTTCGTTTAATATCCATTGTTTATTACACAAAATGGGAAAAAGTAATAGGAGACAAAATTGCAATTAAACCATATGGTCATTAGACGAAATGATAATTAGCCAAACTGGGCATCAGACTAAGTGAGAAGTAGACCAAACGGACATTAGATGAAATTGACAGTAGACCAAATGAGTTTACATGCAGTGGTGTTAGACGAACTGTGAAGTAACACCATCTGATATTAGACCAAGTGGCAATAAACCCTAATCAAACCTACTCAATCTCTGTTCGCCGTGGTACTCGTGTCCGGTTTATTGCCACTTGGTCTAAGTACCGAGGCGAACAGAGATTGAGTAGGTTTGAATATTGCCTGTCATAGAACCACACCGGATCTGTTTTTCTGGATTTAAATGTCGAAGTACGAGTACCAAAATACATCTACCATTCTGATTAGCACTGTCTGTTTACATTTTGTATGCACTACTGTTCGTCGTAACCTTGAAAATAGTAATCAAGAGTTCTCTATTAGTTCTTGATCGCTTTTCCCTCACGATGTCTCGTGGGTGATAAATAAAAAAGATCAACAAGAAACAATCATGTATACTATGTCTGTGTATTTTTTCACAGTTTTTTGCATAGGATGATACACCATATTTGGGGTTTTTGGGGTTTTGTTTTGTTTTGTCAGCGAGGGGCTCTTTCAAATTAAACGAAGTTTGTTGTTGTTTTTTTTTAATTGTAAAATCGTAATTAATTTGTGGGGTTTTTTTCCCGCAAGGAATAAGATCGTTTGTCCATATCCGCCATTGCTGGTTTTTATATAAAAAGAGGAATTTATTCCGAACATATAGTACATGTTTATTCAATGAAAGCACACACTAGCAGAACACATCGGCGAATTAATTTAATTAAAAATGGGACAGTTCTTTCAAATTTCATATTACTTTTAAAACTTTGGTTAATACTGTATACCATTATCTCACCCGATAAGAACCGTACAACAGTTCTTAAAGTCATAATAGTGGAACGATGTACAGAAAAAATATAAAGAGGATTCACCATACTTACGGGTGATACCATGGTGGTTATTAGGAAGGTACGTTAATCTGAAAATGAAATAAGGTTCCTTATTAAGAAACACACAAATTTCGTAGACCTAGAGGTTCGTCAATCCGAACATGAAAAGGCTCGTTAATCGGAATGCTTGTGGCATTACTACTATGGCTTGTAATTCCGAAAATAGAATAAGTTTCGTTATTCCGAAACAAACAAATTTCGTATACGTAGAAGTTCGATAATCCGGAAAAAGAAAAAGGCTCGTTAATTCGGACATTATGTTTTGTGCCATTAATCCTAAGGTTTGTATGTAATTCCTAATATGAAATAAGGTTTGTTATTCCGAAGGTTTGTTTATCCGAAAATGAAATAACGATCGTTAATCCGGAAATGGAAAGACGTTGCGTACTTAAAAACATTCGGAACTACGAACCTTTATAGTTTCGCTTCCGGATGAACGAACCTCCGTAATGACGAGCATTTATTCATTTTCGAATTAACGAACCTCCTGAATATCAAACGAACCTTATTTCATTTTCGGATTAACGAACCTTATTTCATTTTCTGATTAACGAACTTTCGGAATAACGAACCTTTGGAATAATGAACTGTATCATATAGTTTTATGCGTATTTTTTTGAAATAAAAAGTATACACATTCTATCGACTTGTTACTGATATAGGCCCATAAGGAACAGTCGTGGCTGAGCGATTAAGACGGAATCCCGTGCACGCATAAGGTTCGAGTCACGTCAGCTCTGACAGTATAATGCCCTTTGGCAAGGCACCTATATACCATTATATCCTCATTGCAACTAATTGACAAATTGCCCTACATCGACGTTAATAAGCACTGAATTGATCAGCGTTTTTTAGTAGTAGCCATGATAAAAAATCATGGGCGTACATACTCGAGCAGGATTCGAACATACGACCTCCTCATTGCCATGTCTTTGTTTATGCAGTGTGTAGGAGAGTCGAACGCTATTCACGTACAAGTATACCCACTTCACTTCTCTCGTGAAAATTTGGGAAAAACCCGAAAAGTGTTCAAACATACAAATCGGCTGATATACTCTTGTGGTGAGGTCTACGGGTCACATTCACTAAGTTGGCTTTTTACTGCCTTAACAGATTATATAGGAGATCGTCAAATATCAACAATCATAATGTTAAGGGTAATACTATTCCTCCTGCCTTCTGCAGGAGGTACATTGTATAAGTCAATTTCTAGACAACTGAAAATAATGTATTCACTTTTTCAGCTTTCTTATCCAGCTGTAATGACATGTTGCTTTTACCAAGACTTTTAGAAGTCACAAGGTTTGAAAGATTTTCCTCAAATTTAACTGATGTCTCCTACTTCTTCGTTTACACTTCATTCGTACGTGTTCTGGAGCCTTTAAACTTCCAGAATGAAGCAGATGCAAATCCATAAGAATTTGATACACATGACAATAGTTATTCCAATGTGTATTGGCAACCTACGATAATACTGTCTTGTCATGTCATGTTCCCCAGATAATTTTCTCTTCTTATCTCTCTCTCTCTCTCTTGTGTGTGTGTGTGTGCGTGCGTGTGTGTGTGTGTGTGTGCATGTGTGTGTGTGTGTGTGTGTGTGTGTGTGTGTGTGTATTTGTTATTCATCACTCTAAAGAATAGGCAGGGAGGTGTAACCTCCCTGGAACAGGCTTCTAGTTTTACATGGATTTGAGGGGGGCCTAACGGGATAGTCAATTATTTGACTAAACGCGAATGGAAAGAAGCTCATTAAAGTCTAATTATTGGATCTGCCTTCAGTACAACGCATGGATTGTGTACACCTGTTTTCTCACCATCTTTATCAATGTCTCTCTCCCTCGCTATCCCTATCTCCCTGTCATTTTTGTCACTCTGAGAACCAGCTTTTAAATTTACGCGGATAACTATGATGGTGAGATTATAGGCACCATTATATCATAGAGTAATTAGTGCTTTTAACGGAGACCTCCGGATGATTTTCAGACTTTTACATTTGAACAACAATGAATTCGTCATACTGGGTACAGAGTTTCAGAGCTATAGTGATTGGGATGAGGAATAAAAATGTTTTCAAAATACAATTTATAACAAATCATAAGGAACAAGGATGACGACATGGCAGCGTCACCATAAGAATGCATTAAAAAGGGGTCAATTCTTGATGGGGAAGAACGAAGGAAGAAAGCATGCATGACTTTTATACAGGTGAACGTGCCGCGCAAGCGATATTGTAACGGAATTACATTGCTACATGTCTGAAATGTGTGATCCTCCATTATGTCATCATCCTTGTTCAGTGTATTTTTTTTTCCAAGGGAACATGACTGTATTTGGTTTTGTCTTCTCAGGGACTACAATAAATTCCAAAATCTATTTATGGAGCTGTCGATTTATATGTACTACATTATGTGATATTAAATCATCTCGCTTGCCCTTGTAAAGCAATTATCTCCTTTAGATGCAATGGACCTGGCATGTAGGAGTGACTATATAATTGCGCTTCAGTCAATCTGCGCTAGACACTGACTGGGCCTTATTAGGCACTGTAACAAACAACGCAATTTCCATGGTTCTCTCTCACACATCCCCGGTCACACTGTCTAGATGTGGTTGTATTCGCATCTCAGCGAGCGCGCAACACGGATAGTTTCTCTGACGGGAGTGTAAAACCGCGCAACACGACGAACGGAGCACTTAGCATGCTCAGTCATGCTCCTCTATCGGAACCAGCACCTCATTTATTTCATTTTTTTTTCCCGACAGGTATTTCCCCACCTGCTTTGATCACATACATTTTTGGCGGCAATATTCATCACACTCCATTGATGACAATTATTGTTGATCGGCAAGTGACTCGACAGAAACATACTGTTGTCGGTTTTCAACACTTTTAAGGTGAGTGTCGTGACATTTTCGTTATCTTATCACATCTCGTAGATGATACATGTCTTTATAACAGAAGTTTGATTTTCTAATTTTTACCTCTTCCCCCACTTGTTTAAAAGTTCCTCTCATCATGTTGTTGATACTTTTGCATCGCTATTTTGCTTCTTCTCTCCCTTTCGCTATCCTCTCTGTCTTTATTACATACTCTCTCTTACTTTTTTTCCTACACCTAATTTCACAACGCTACAATCATAATAACATTCATTCTTTGTAGTAATATTCCTATTTTATCATCTCTATTAACAGCCTGGTTACATCAACATATGTTCTCTCTCTCTGCAACACTCCTGTGGTTGCTATCGTTTTATCCTATTATCCATCATCACGTATTATTCCTTGGAGATGATTAATATTGAAGCTTGTGAACATGAAATATCCAAACCAATGAAAATAAGACGCTTATTTCATTTTTTTTTAATGTTCCTCTATAAGGTCACAACGATGCTGCGGTCCCATCTACTTTTTCATGGTCATCGCATGTTAGTTCTATTAAAAAAAAAAGAGAGAACGAGCAGACCTAATTCTTCTTTGTCTCAGAGGTAATTTTAATAATTTGAATAACTTTCCCTATCGCTTTCTTTCCCTTCATCCCCCTTTTTTTTCCATAGTCGCGGACTTCTTAATTGCTAAAGTCGGCAATATCAATGTGATATCAATATCAGTTGGGAATATCAATCTATATCATTCAGCTTAGTTTATGAGTATCTGTGCAGTGTTTCTGTACACACTGTTTATGATATTCATGTTTTGATACCTGTGATACCCGAAGAAATTGTCTGCATCCATTACTTGAACGAAGAAAACTTAAATGAACGAATGAAAAAGTTCGTTTTACGAACCTGGTATTTGAACCTTTTCTACACATCAAAGTGGGATGTTTTATATACATCAAAGGCAACTCATTAAATTCAAAATCAATTCCATGTATACAGAAAAGTAATTTGGGGTTAGAGTATCCAAATGGTCTGAGTCACGTGGAGAGCTGTTGAAGGCCCACGGAGAAACTCTTTCAAGAGCTCATCGACTGACTAATGTCAGTGTCAATATTGACATTGCATGCTTGCGCTTAAAACTCTTCAAGAGCTTTCTCTCTCTTCGGGAGTGCCCTCCATTGTACCGTCGCTCGAAAACATGCGGAAATTGAACTTTCTACGGGATGTAGAGCAATTAACGAATGGGCAATTCTTCCTTTAAAAGGATGTTAATATAGAACCATGGAGCTACAAGATATAAAACGCATGCAACAAATGATGAAAAAAAAAATCAAATAATATTACACGTTTTACCTGCGCGAGCTAATGTCCCTAAAGTGTGTTGCGAATCATGCACAAATTACAAATGAACAAACAAAGAAAATAGACACACACACACACACACACACACACAAGTACACAATGACACAACTGCTGCGAAACACAAATACATTAGAAAATAATCGTATACCGTTTCGCTGTTTTAAGACAAATTTGGAATTTTGTTATGATGTTGCAAGTAATGTCCTTTATAGATAACACTCCTGCAGGGAGTTATGAAGGCGCCACATGAATGCAATGTTTAATCAACATGTTTGCGCCGAGTATGTAGCAGCCTAGCTGGAGAAGAGCGTTTGACTCCTGTGACAGGTGTAAATTAGTACAATTGGTAGTATGATAAAGCGTCATCATCACAGTTTCAGTTACAGTTCAGTTTATTTCCATCAAGCGAGAAGTGAAACAACGTATAATAATTATGATAAAAAGCATGTGTAAAACGATCACATAGTTTGATTCATTTCAATCAAGGAGAAAGAAATATATACAAAACGAAAAGTGGGTGGTATAAGATATAAGTAGTATAACTGAGAACAATAGACATGCTTTGAAAGATAACAATGAAGTAGGTAAATGAAAAAAGAGTGGTCCACTCAAAAGCTAGGCTTGTAATACATGGCTCACTCAAAACGATGATGAATGAGTATGCTATCGCTATTCAAATTAATTCAAAGTGCAGAAAATGCAGTGTCAGGCAAATCTAGCAATGTTCAAGTTGCAAGCACTATTCGATGAGATAACGAGTGACAAGATGGGAGGCGCGTTGAAAGAAGCATTTGTGACTTAAAAGTTTTGGCTGAAACCTAATTTCAGGTTTCTAAAATTTTTGGTGAGATAATGAGAAACCTCTTATGAAATGTGCAAGAGCATGTAATTCCAAGAGGAATTAAATGTCTATTTGATGAAATTTGGTTTTCATGGTTTTGAAATGGCTGAGATATCCAAGATAGAGAGCGATCCTTATAAAAGATTGGACCCACCTTTTATTACGATCGCTTTGATTTACTTTGTTGTTGTTGGGTTTTTTTTATGTCTCAGCCATTCCAAAACAGATTTTCATCAAATAAATTTTGAATTACTCCTGGAATGGCATGTTCTAGTATTCAATAAGTGGTTTCTTGGTATCTCACAAAAAGATAAAAGCCCAGTCCTCATCTCCAACAATACTGTACTATCACTTTAATCGTTGTTACAGTATCTATTTTAATACGTTGTTATCGTTATAATTATGCATATTAATATTGTCATAACAGAATCATCGCTTGATATTTCTACATGATTCCATTTAACATGATTTGCATTAACGTGTCTGCACGTGTGGATGCGAGTCATATGAGTATATTTGTTGCAAGTCATTAAGTAAAGGTCAGATATTTGTAAGATATCTTAGAGTCACGCATTTTATTTCTCCCGACCACAGAGATGCCTAATAATATTTTGTACTTCTTTTCAGAACACATACATCGGTGTGGTTAGATAACACCACAACGACAATTAACGCGTCGTAGTACCAAGCCGGGACGTGCATATTATGTTACGAGGTAAGTTAGCCAAAGCAAATATATTGAGAAATGTGTGACAGTTAAAACGACACAACAGGTTTGTGTTTACAGTCTACACGTTCACGTATCAATTAAACGCCTGCAAATGGCAAATTGTAATTAGGATACTGGTGGCGTTATTTAACCGCTTTTTAATTAAGAAGATGCCGTTTGACGTCACTCCTCTGTTTAATGACAGCTTCTGAATACGCAATTTGCTCAACCAGTGGTCTGCTCTGTCTGAGAGATGGAATGGTGACTCTTCCTGTGAAATTTTTCTTCTACAAAATGGTGGCTGAGGTAGATATAAACTGAAAGAGCTGTACAATTACTTCATCTTTGTGGTATATATATATATATATATACATGTATTCCATGAGGAGACAGAGAACTGTGTGACACTGCCATAGCAGTGCCGCTTTGGGCCAAAACGTAAGAGTGGGACTTCGATTTCGTAAACGTTATGCTTGACAAAAATAAGCAGGCATGAGGGCATAAAGAGACACTGAGCGGTAAAGCACCGAGTCTCTGAGGGAAAAAAACAACAACAACAAAGTTTGCATCTTCTCCATAATTCAAATGATTAGCAATAAAATCTCTGTGCATTTCTTTAACCGTTTTTTCTTTATTTACATTTACAGCATCTTGAGATAACTTGTCCTTTGTTCTTATCCTAGATTCTAGAGGACTCATCCAACAGACTATAGGTGTGAGCGTTGCAAATTGCGAGCCATCTTCTGAAGACAGCCAGCAGACGCAGTTGTTCAATCAAAACAAATGAGTACCAACTGTCCAACAGGCTATATGACTTCAACTCAATCTGAGCTCGCTTCAAACAACGATTAAACAGTTTGAAGGAATATACGCCGCCTTCTGATTCGATTCGGTTTTCCAGAATTTACTACAACCACTACTCTGAAGGAGAAGCTATTAGAATTCAATGCAACGTGAATCAAATGTGTTCCGAATGTATGTGACCAGAATCAGATGGATCAAGGGACAGTCGAAACAGTAGAGCAATTTGAATGTAAAAACAGATAAACGATAGTTTAAAATCATTCCAAGTAAGGTCATCATCAACTTAAGAAAAATGAAATCTCTCGTATGACACTCCACTCTTTACATAACAAGGCATGTTGTAAAGATATCTGTTAAAGTATCACACATATTATTCACTCGTTGTCTGTACATTTCAGCAATTTTAAATTTCAAATTGAAGCAAAATTTGATGAATCTGTTCCTGCACTTAAATTCTTCATTAATTATTTTAGTACTCACTGCAATCATCTAAACATGTTTATGTTGGTAATACACTGTGTGCTCACTGAATTTTCTCAAGATTAACGAGATTGTCTAATGATTGTGAGCTGCGCTGCATTCTACAGTTTTAAAGTATTTTGAAAGATGAATTTGACAAATTCAATTTCTCCTTTTAATGGAAGCAACAATTCACATTACGATCTTCGTTACTCCAAAGCATGGTTGACCACCGTGCCCTTAACTTTGTTTTTGTTATCAGCTATCACGATAATTGGAAACATGTTTGTTATAGTAGCCTTCTCAAAGGATCGACGAATTCGGGATAAAGTGCCAAATATCATCATTCTGAATCTTTCGATCACCGACCTTCTCATTGGACTTATTGTCCTCCCGATTAACACAATAGCGCTGGTTCTCCGCAGATGGCCTTTTGGGGAATTTCTTTGTAAAGCGTGGCTAACTCTCGACTACACATTGTGCTCTGTTTCCGTGGTAACTATCGTTCTCATAAGTCTCGATAGGTACTGGTTGGTGAAAAAGCAGTTGAAGTATGCCAGTTATCAGACTCGTAGGCGCGTAATCGTCACTATTGTCAGCGCGTGGTGCGTATGCTTGGTATATTACGCCACTCTCGCATTCGGATGGATCAGAATGTCAGGTAAAATGTCAGAGGTGGATTACAGCATGAAGTGTGAAATGGAATATTCGTTTTCGATTCCAATGACGCTCGCGATGAATCTGATCGAATTTATCATTCCTTTCACCGCCATACTCTTTCTGAATATTTCGGTGTACTGCAGCATCAGACGCGGCCCGAGGGATATCGTTCACAGGAGAGTGCCGAGCGCAAAAGGGATGCAGTATGTGGCCATATCATCGCTGAAGTCGAGAACGGGGACGATGACCCCTCCATGTAAGAAACCATCACGTCGCTTGCAGCAGTCTTCCCGCTCTAGCGATATCCCAACAATCGACAGTGCTCGGCACGTGGAGTCCGTCGGGAATAACGCCAAAGAGGAATCGGAGAGGAGCCAGGATGCGAGGCAGTACATTCGTCACAGAAAGGCGGCATCTCTCTTAGCCGTGCTCGTAGGGGCCTTCATGTTCTGCTGGCTACCATACCAATTCACCAGCATAAGACTTGCCTTTTGTGGCGACTGCGTGTTTGATTTGACGTGGGAAATTACGAACAACTTGCTCTGGTGCAATTCAACTATGAACCCCTTTCTGTACGCTTTTACCAATGTACGCTTTGGTCAGCATTTTCGACGGTTCCTATACCTTGGAGATAGAAGCTGTTGCACGGGTACACGTATACCTCAGGCGAGAAGAACTGACAGCGAAATATAACTCCTCTAACAGCAAATTTTCTGAGCAAAGTTTGCCAGATATCATAGCTCATTTCATTGCACGATTACCTCGCATATCCAACAGTTAATGGTAATTCATACTCCATCTTGTCACGCCTATTTGTTCATTTTTCACTTGATGTCAACCACAATGATCTGATCGATTGTACAAGAAAAAATTCGGCAACATCAACATTGTACAATACCACGTACTGAAATGTTATAGGGATAATACTGGAATGAATATGAATATTTGGCTTGGAAACACACATGGATATAATTGAGGATAATGCTCAGGTTTGAAAACCGAAGATCTGGAGTTCGAATGCTGCCCGGTTCTTAAATCTTTTGACAAAATGTTTCACCCACAATGTCCCTCGACCAAAGTGTTTTTGGGTACTTGGCAATGTTGGGGGCGGGGGGGGGGGGGGGGGGGGGGGAGAGGCATATTAGGACCCCACTGTGAGAACAGTATGCCATCGCTGACATTGCTTACCAAGGGTACCTAACATATTTTCATTATCATCAACAATATTATCATTATTTATCATTATTATGAGGGTCATTAGGCCGTCACAGTGTCATGCGACTTCTAACTCATTCGGAATGTTCGACTGCAAAAATATCAGATGAAAATGGAACTTAGATCATCCTGTAAGTTACCATTGAATTTTTGATTAGCAGAAATATTGTAATTCCTTACTAATTTCTTTACACTTGATTTCGGAAATCAATTTTTATAATTATATATCAAACCATTTGAAAGTCGCGTCGCAATTAGGTCTTCTCAAGATACATACTGTATTTCATTATCATTGACACATGCATACGCACACACACACACACACACACACATACACATTAATTGATGTCATTATTTTGATGCACAAACCCAAACCAAACTGAAGCATAACGCTATTTATTCGTCTATTGTGAAAACTGTCGAAATGTAAACTATCTATAACTGCCTTGATTTTGTGAGATTCATAAGGGAGACAAAGGAGCAGTTGTTTTGTTTGATTTCACCCTTTTAGTGTTTCTCGTGAACTTGCACATGGCGTGGAGCTCAATTTTAAACCTCAAGAGGACTTGCGTTATCTTTTTCTCGCTTGTGTATAAAAGCTCCAAGGAACTAACCCGGTATTTAGACCTGTCTTTAATCCTTCCAATGTTTGATCGTGTGTGTGTGTGTGTGTGTGTGTGTTAGACGATAGAGCTACTCAATACATGGCGGTTAAAAAAAATTAATCAGGATTCTCTCTGAAAGAAAAAATATGTATATCCCAGAGGCACATGTATTTTCGTTTGGCTTTGTTGCCCATATGCTTCAGTGCTCTGTAAACAGTGTTTTAAAGTGGGTTTTAGAATCTCTGCAATCTGATTGGTCAATTATTGTCATGCATAAATTTCTACTGATCCACACTGAGCCATGCGTCCGGTAAAATCCAAACGCAAGGCCATGCGTCCGGTAAAATCCGAAGGCATGGCTCAAGTCTTGTATATGTGTAATACAAAATGTAGGTGTACCCGACGCATGATGGGGAAAAAGGTTGTACATGTATTTCATGAATTTACGAGCCCACTTTATACACAAATGATGCACAGGCCTATTTCGTGGATCAGTGAGAATTGGATGCTCTCGTTTAACTTTGGAATAGTCTAAAACCCACTTGCTGCGAGTTCCATAGTTAAATTTGCGCATCCAATTCTCACCGATCCACTCTGTCCTGTGCATCATTTGTATATTGATGCAGGATCCCGTGGCCGGGATCGTTTTATACAACGTCCAAGTAGATCCTTGTAATTTGATTGGAGGATTGTTGGTGACGTAATATTAAATAAGTACTCCATTCAACGCGCCGTGCAATTTTGGTTCTATTTTTGCGTGCAACTTGGTTCGATTTTTTCGTTCTATTCCACGGTTCGAGAAATTGCTCGGTACTGCGTGTACTGTGTATTGCATATTGAGGATCGCATGCAGCTAGCGTAGGTACGTGTGCGGTACATGCATGCGCGTACATAGGCCTACGTAGTGCTAGTGTACGTGTATGAGCGCTAGTATAGCTGTGACCTGTATCTACACTGATTGCACAAGCCAGAAAGAGAATCGCAGTGGATCCACATGTAAGTCTAGCTATATTTTTCATACATATATAGACTTCTAGGCCTACTTAGACCAAAAAGATCTACTTGGACGTTGTATAAATCAAATAGTGTATGGTCTTTACTCGTGCAATGGAACGAGATTTCGCACTCGGTGAAAGATGAGGCGCACTATTCAACTCGGCTTCGCCTCGTTGAATAGAGCGCCTCTATCTTTCACCTCGTGCGAAATCTCGTACCATTGCACTCGTGACCATTCACTATTTGTATACTATACAGGTTCGTTCGCTTCGATGAATTCCTGGTTGAAATGGTGGCTTGTTTTTCATCTTAAAAGTCTGTCTTGAGGTAATTTAGATGGTTTGATTTGTATTGAGAGCTATAATGCTGCAGGCACATGTAATGAGAACATAAAACCTAAGGTTGCGAGCATCCGAATCACACTTGTTTAGAGATCTAGCTTTACTGAGAACTACATTAGTCCGCACTCACAGCTTCGTGATAAGGAAATAAGCCAGTTCGTAGTTCCACTTTGCGCATGAGCAGAAAAAAGGTCATTCGTACCAACAGGTATGTGGGTTTTTTAATTCACTGGGATAAGCATCTGTGATATAATTTCATTCACGTAATCCTCATAAATGTTGCTTGCCAGCACATTCACCTGACAGCAAAAGTGGTACTTGGCAATATCAATAGAAAGAGAGTGTTAATACATTCAATGCAATATAATCAAATGGATGCTTTCACAGGTGTTTATTAACGGATAATTCTGGTCATCTGGTCGCTAGGTAAGTTCACTCTTTGTCTGATGAATCCCATAAATATTGTTACGTAAAGCTTATGCGTTATGTCGTTCTGAAAACGAATTAAGTGCCCCTGGCCGACTGAGAAAAAGAAAGGTCATTCGTACCAATGTGCCATGAGCTATAACTCCGAACTGGCTTAAATACTATAATCCAGTACATGTATAACACAAATGATATGTGTACGTATCATTATTACGTAACATTACGTTTGATAGCCTTTGAAAGAACCTTCAATGATGTGATATTATGTATGTTAATGTTATTCGTGTAATAAAACTTAAAATATCAGCAATATTCCTGATCAGTGTATGCAGTAAACAGTTCCAAACGAGTATGTATGTTAGTCGCTGTTGTCCCCGAGTGTGTGTGCGTGTGCGTGTGTGTGTGTGTGTGTGTAGGCATTGTAAGATCGAACACAGACAAGTTTGGTTTTATGTCTGTAGAACTATACGTTTAGAATACCTAAGGCATCATCTTCTTCTCCGAAGTCATTTTCCGTGTGCCACACAGATTGTTTGTTCTGCAGAGTAACGATGTCAAAAACCGCCAAGACGCGATTCATATGCAAATAAGCTTCTGTTGTTTAACATTCCTTAAATTGATTATTTCTGACACCACAGGTGACGCGCTTAGTAATGAAATTTACATGTGATTTCATGAGTCCTGCTGTTGTTCAAGGTATACAGGTCAATTCAACGTACCTTGAATTCCTATTTCCTTTCACTTACAACAATAGAATACCAATATGTGATGCCATAGCCGTCCATCGCCATGGAAACTGGTTCTGAATAACATCACCTGGCCCGAATATCTGTGAACACTATTGTTGCTAGCCATGCTCGCACCTGGTTCCAATCCAAGCTACTACAAAAGACTGTGATATCATCACTTTCGTAGTCTATTCTGGCAGGGGATTGAAGGTTTGATATGATAAAATTTCTTTCTCATGAGGCGTTTTCACATCAGCCCGATGTTTTGAAATAGCGCGCTATTTTCTGACTTGGGAAATTAACGCGATCACGAAATGCCGCGCTATTTGATAATAGGCGTTTTCACATCAGCCCGATGTTTCGAAATAGGCGCTATTTTCTGACTTGAGAAAAACGCCTTATGTGAATACAAATTAGCGCGCTAATTGATCGAGAAAATTTCTCGAGTCCAACTCGGGAAATTTCCGAAATAGCAGGATAATTAATGCGAACTAGCGCGCTATTTGATAATATTCGGGCTGATGTGAATAGGAATTAAAATAGCGCGCTAATTTGCGATCGCGAAAAAAATCTCGAGCTTCGATTTTTATCGGGCTGATGTGAAAACGCCTTAAAATTAAGTTTCTTAGGCAGGAATTAACTTGGCATCCATCAGCAGTTGCTTGCTATAGGGCAAGCATCCGGAAAGCTTTGCGGTTGTTCAGTCAATGTTTGTTTGTTTTTTCTTCTTCTTTTTTTTTAAACAAAACATTAATGAAATCTGAAAAAAAAAAAACATTCCGGAAAAAATAACTACAGTGTAAGCGCGGTAACATTTACGAGATAATATTCCGGTAGTGTCTATTCCTCTGTCGGTAAAATACATGGAATGAAAACACACAGTTGATCCGATCATATGCATGTTTTACTAATGCCCCAGTTACATAGACATCCCGGATCACCCCTGACCACCCCGGATCTACACGGTGATCTGGGGAGATCCGGGGAGATCCGGGATAGTTTCGACCTCGATAGAGTGTCGACGAGCGTTGGTATGACTGTACACACGGTATCAACACGGCAGCTACACGGATAAGGCCGGAAGAGCGCGGCGTCTACACGGATCAACACGGCAGCTACACGGTCCATCCAAGATTGCTCTGCCAACACGGCAATCTCCGGATGACGCCGGATGTTTTTGACCTCCAAAAGTTGCCGTGTTGGCCTCCCGGATGTCCCCGGATCTACACGGACATACACGGATGTCCAAGGCGTCAACGCGGATCTCTCCCCGGATCACCCCGGATCAGATCTGGGTTGATCCGGGATGTCTATGTGACTGGGGCATTAGTCACATAAGTTTCTTATCTTTTAATCCGAATTTGATCATTTTGCACTATTCTGTAGTGATTTTCTTCTTTCTTATTAAATTTACAAAATTTTGGATTGGAATCCTTCTTTAAGTATCCTTTCTAGATCATAATTATCGAATCGTTTTGGAATGTCTGTTATTTTCAGTGTGGCAGGAAAAGGGCCCGAGGATTAGTTCAAATATTTTTATTGTTGAAAACTACCACCCACCATGTCTCCCCACTTCATTCTCA
The DNA here is from genome assembly GCA_033980235.1 of Diadema setosum. Classification (NCBI taxonomy): domain Eukaryota; kingdom Metazoa; phylum Echinodermata; class Echinoidea; order Diadematoida; family Diadematidae; genus Diadema; species Diadema setosum. The sequence goes on along the minus strand of CM067061.1, from coordinate 30,778,540 downwards.
CACAACACACACACGTACACACAGACACACAGACACAGACGCACACTCAGACACGTTTTGATAGGACTAAATAAAGGACACTGACAGATTATCATTTAAACGCTAATACTGAGAACAGAACATTTACTTGTACAAACGCAGCATATGAATCTGATTTGGGGGTTGTTTTTCCCCAACATTTTCAAGACTTCAAACTTTTACACTACCATTACTTGCGCCAATATGCTTTGAAGCAATTAAATGCAATTGAATGTGCGGGATGCCTGGCTTTCTAATAATGTAGTTAAATTCAGGGTTTTGTTTTCTTTCAGAATCAAATTAAATTCGCCAAAGCACATGCCTAAGAAAAAGTTTTATGTTTCGTATTCGAAGACGTTATTTCAGATGCTAAACACAGTATAACTAGGATATTGACTTTTTTTTTTATTTATAGATCCTTTGCTTTATTTTCTATTTTCTAGCCAGCTCTCATTTTTGAAGAGGTACCCAGTCTGAGAAACTGCATTGTATTTACCGGTCACATTCTCAAAGTTGTTAACTCGTCGTAAACAGCTTTTTGTTTCGTTATACCGATTATTGTCTACGTATTATCCTATACGTTGATTGTACCACATTGTTTTTTGTACAGTGTATATCATACGGACTTGCTGAAAAACAGCCTAACGGCTGAGTGCAAGTATTTTTACCCGTGTTTAAATAAAACAAACAAACAATAAGTATAAAGGAAACATCATACCATCGCATACGATGAGATATGATAATGTTGGATTAGATAAATTCTCGTGTGCGCCGTTTTAATCAACTTGTGTAAGTGAAATAAGTGGAAATTAGTCCAGCCATATTAATGCAAATTTCACTCAAACAAGTTAATATTGTGTTTTGTTTGTTTGATTTTGATTTTTTGTTTGTTTTTGGTTTAAGTTCCATTCTCAGATATTAAACGCCTCTAGTTTTTAAGTTTTGAATTAAAGTTTGCTTTAGATTAAGCAAAACCATCTGAGACACGCTGGCATTTGCGAACGACGCATAAACTCTAGATATTCTCATGATACACGTTCAGGGCACTCCATCGGACAAGCGTGTTAATGTGTTTCTTTATCGGTTATGCAAAACTGTGAAATTGTTTCTACAAGGAAAACTAAACACTATTATAATTTTGTATCATATACATTATATATAATTACATAAAATTATTATATATGATTACATAAAGTCATATATATATATATATATATGTACATGAACATGCATCCACGGTCAGACGGTGTTGCATGCACTTCTATCGCTTTGTCGATTGGACAGGTCAATGTCTGTCCCAGGTTCGGGGCTGGGCGGTTGCAACCGATAAGATCCGATCAGGGAGAAGGCTCTGGAAAACATGAGTTTATGGTGAACGCAAAGCCCTAAAGAAAGAGAGACAAAGTGTGGAAAGAAATGAGACGTGAGTTGATATGAATTGTATGTTCATCGTTGACGCATATGGAGGTAGGCTACGGTCACAACTCAGAGCGGCGACCGACCGATTGGCAGCCTGCTCGGTCTCCGATGAAATTTCGGCACCGCCAGGCAATTTTTCTTTTGAGCTGGCGATCTGGCTGCAAAACCCGAGCGATGCCCGAGCGACGCTCTGTTGATTTCCCGTCGGCCACCTTTCGAACTTAGGTAAAATCTCTGCGAGATATAGGGGGATATTAGCCGCGCAGAATCCGAGCAGTCACCATGTGATGCCCCACTGGCAATGGAAGGATCGGGCAGTTAATGCTCGAACACCGAGCGTACTTTGGGCGGCGAAGGAAAACTAGTCGGTCGCCGCTGTTAACTCCGTGATAAAAATCTTCAGCTGCGACCGACCTAAAAAAATTAGTGGTGCCCTGTCGATGCCCGACAGAAATTGACTGAAAACTCGCCAACCGGTCGCCGAACAGGCTGAATTTGGGGGTTGTGACCGTAACCGTAGAGAATCATTTCCCCATCTCAAAGCTGGATATTCAGTAATCAATAATTTGAAAGTTAATCCCACGCAAGCCCTCCAGGCATGGTGGTATTAATTAAGCACTTGAAATATTTTATTTTTTTGAAATCTCAGGACTAGTCTCTCACATAAAAGGTGGGGAAACATAAGATTATGGAATGAGTTGGTACATTATGTAACACTTCTGTTTTTCGTGCACACACACAAATGAAAATACGTTTGAGTTATCACCGTCTCTTCTTCTATCCAACTTGGCGGGCCGGCATGCTGCAGACGGCTGGGCGCTTTCGGTAGCAGCATCCCATGTACATGCCAAACCTGTTCAGGACACCACAGTCATCACTGCTCGCAGACGGCGTTCTCCCACCGATCCATGAGAAGAACGTCAGACTGGATTCGGGAATATAAGGTGCAGAGAGTGGATTGTTGTTCACCCAAAACAGACCATTATGGAAATGTATTCAAATTTTAGGTATGTCCTGTTCACAAAACTTGCCTTAAACAACCACAAAGCTTTTCCTGAGGCTTGCCCCATACATCCAATAGCAACAACTAAGTGAATTCCTGCTTAACAGACATAAAGGAGGGGGGCAGGTGAATGAAATGAATGAACATGAATTGTAGTATATTACAGAAACGGTCTATTGACTTACCATCCTGGTCACGTGAGGTATATGTACAAGCATTCTTTGTTTGAACACAATAAATTTCATAGGCAATCTTATGCACCATGTCGCTTTGAAAACGAGCGAAGTGCCTAAACAACTGAAAAAAAAAAAGAAAGACCATATTTACCTATGTGCACTTGATCTAACTCCGAACTGGCTTATTGTTATCGTTCATGACTTGATTTCAAGAAAAGCTTTCATCCGTCCCAAAAGATTACTTTTTTTCATGAATTTTATTATTTAAGATATGCCGACGTGAAGTTGATCGTTCTGCGTCGTTACAATAATTTGAAAGTTGGTGTTCGTTTGGTACCCGTCATTTTCTCACCTGTCGAGTGATGGAGACATAAACTGCCCTTCTTCAATGAGGTCGTGCAGGCCAAAGTAAACGCGTTTATGGGAATGACCCCCAGAGACGAGGAAAGATTGGAGGGCACGAAGATCGCCAGCACTATTGACTGGCGCCAGGGACGCACCGTCTTTGCGACATTCCTAAAGAGAAACAATTTAATTATGAGTGTCTGTTCACAATACTGTAGTATGAAGGGTCTTCCCCAAAACAAACAAACAAACAAACAAAAGTCCTAATACAATACTCATGACTGGATATTATTAACAACATATCCCGTTCCCCGTCATATGAGTGTAGTGCGCGAGCCAGAGGGATAGGTGAGGTAATAAGCCTTGGTTGTCAGTGTTATAGATCACCGATCATTTTGTCATTTCATTTTCATTTTGAAAATTCTGCATCCAAAACAAGCACTTACACAATATGAAGAACATAATTTATTTCTTCTCTTTTTTTTTACCCTAACTTCAGTATGAAACAATGAATAGTATACATGCTGATTGTAAGATTCAGAGCAAGGCCACAGATATGATTATGGTTTCTGGGACGTGATGGCAGGAAGTATACCAGGGAAATGCTAAGTTTTGCAAACTATGCATTCGTCCTAGAAGTGACGGTGATAGAACAGGGCATCAAAGGGCAAAATCGGTGACTGTTTAACTTCATCTTCTCAGGGCGCATTTAAGTATTGTCTATTGCCATCTGTTTGGTTTGACATAAGATTTTCGGTGAAAGTCTGTAACTTTCTCTAAAATTCCGGACAGTGCTGTACTGGGAGTCGACACGGGTTTTAGTTAAAATTTTAGACATTAGTCGAAATTCTTGATCAAACTTTGCAAAATTCGTCGCTTGTATTGAGAGTGGTTTTATTCAAAAGTTTGTTTCCCAAAGCGTCTTTGAGCACATACCTATGAACACCACATCTGCACACAAAACGAGCGAATTCGAATATCGATTTGGATATAGGTGGGCGCAGCGGGGACAGCGGGGAAGCCGTTTCTTTAAATGCCCATTTATATTCGTTGAATACAGCGTTTCGATATAAGAGCGAAACTTCTTCAAAATTACAAATTGATTTACAGCCATCCCCGCAAACGTATTAGGCCAGGCGCAGTATTGCCTAAAAATGTCTGACATGCTGTGCTCAACAGGTAGGCTGGACATCTCGGTGCACGGAATCTACGTTCATTTCGTGAACTGGGCCCCGTTGCTAGAAACTTTGCGTTTAAACGCAACTTGCAACTGATTGTCACTGGCCAATCAAAATCATTGTTGTATGCATGTCTTCTTAATAGGGCAGACCCTGAGCCAATCAGAATGGTTGTTTCAAAATTAGCAATTATTTGCAATTGATTGCAACTTTCTTGCAACGGGGCCCAGGTCATTCTGCTCTATTAACTCTTTATGTGCCACGTTCGCACGCCTGACTCGACGGCGCGGCTCGCCAATTAACGTCATATATTCTGCTTAAACACAAAAAACCGCCCAAACCGATCGATATATCGTCAAATGCCACAGTGCAAGGAAAGCGTTTCTCGTGATTCTATTCTTGACACTTGTAGCTGCCATTTCATGTGGTGATTGACTTTGAAGCGGTGTTTCCTACTTGAGTTGAGAGTAAATTCTAAGTTTCTATCGCTGTTTTGTGTACAAAAGTCATGCTTTTACATTAATGAAGCTACTAATCATTTGAAAGAAAAAAAAAAGATTTGTCATATTACAATTAACATCAAAGCAAATCTTGACATTTTCTCTACAACTTTGCTCATTGCATGTCCAGGGTAACACAAATCTGTAAGAGTTACATAGATTTGAAAAAAAAAAGAATGTTTCCCGAAGCATGACTACGTTGCTGTCTCAGAATAATCATGATAATGTGGCACACAGGAGATTTACTATCTACACCTGGGCACATAAAGAGTTAATGTAGCAATTTGGTGACTGTGTACCAGCGTGTTCGAGTTAGAACAATTCTCTGTTGACACATCTCTAGTAAAAAAAAAAAAAAAAAAAAAAAAAAAGCTTAGGGATCAATTTCCATGCAAACCTTTTCTTGGGCCTGCCAGCTTCTTGATACGTCTTGGAACTTGAAGCACGTACCAGAGTGCTCAGAATAGCCTCGTTTACATCCTGTTGGAAAGAACAATGTGGAACAACCGTACCTTCATACTACTCAACTGAACACACTTTCGTACAGACATAAAAATGGACATAATAGGAGTATTGCGGTAACAGCGGATGAGATCCTTGACTTTTAGATCTGATCCCGGAGTTCGAATGCGCCCAAAACCTACTGCTTTAGACAAAATGTTTGGTCGGTGGTTGGTTTGGTTTGTTGGTCTTTAAAAAATACGGAAGATGTCCCTCTAGACAACGGCGTAGCCAGGATTTCATCTTAGGGTGGGCGGTTAGTCTGCGAGGGAGCGAAGCGACCGAGCCCGAGCGAGCGGAGCGAGCGAGGGAGGGGGGGGGGGGGGAGGGTGTGGGAGGGGGGTGTCCCCCCTCCCACGGTAAGAACTTTTTTGCATTTTGATGTTGCAAATGGTGCAATTTGATGCATGTTTTTGCGCGTTTTATCGACGTGAAACAGTCCCACTTGTTTAAGGTAGCAGTTTATTTTGATGTAGATTATCATTGAACAATTTGCGTAGCTTTTGCGTTTTTAGAATTGAAATAAAGCGATCTGGGTATAGCCACAGTCTACTTCTATGCATGGTGGGGGGGGGGGGGGGGAGGGGGCGAGCGAGCAGGGAGAAGGCTTGGGCGAGTGTTATCTCCATCCTTCCCTTCCGATGGAGCTTTTGCCCTTTTAAGGTTGAAATTGAGATATCTCGTATACGCATATTTGATGGAATCAACATTTGGGAAATCACAACAACAACAACAACAACAACAAAACTGATGGGGGGGGGACTGAGGGAGGAAAGGGTCGATTAAAAGAGGAAATTCCCCTTATACATGAGGGAACCTTGAGTTTTCGGAATATAAGTGATAAGTCTTGTGCACTCAGAATTATTCATGATTTTTTGTAAATCTTAAAAGTGTACTAAGCTAGGGAAAGAGGCACAGAGGGGGAGGGTTTGGGAGGGGGTATCCCCCTCCCAAGCACGAGAGATTTTGCATATTTTGAATTGAAATTCAACGATCTGGTGCAACACTTAGTGAAATATTCAAAAAAATATCTGATTTGATGAAAGGTTGCAAAGGAGACCCGCTTCACGTGCATGCATACAGTATACACGCATTTCTTGTCCGCCTTCCAAATCCCCGGTCCAAATCTTAAGGGGGTGGGGGGGGGGGGGGGGGGGGGCGACTGCCCCCATCGCCCCTCCCCCCCCCCCCCCCCCCCCCCCCCCCCCCCGGCTACGCCAGTGCCTCTTGACCAGGGTGTATTAACGTATTAGCACCTGAAAATGCCAAGGTAATTATGATGATGGCTGGAGCCTCTAGTGGAGAATTAACAACACTGACGCGGCCACCTTAAAAATAATTCTATGAAGGACGTGTTATACAACAATACCTCAAATGGTTCCTTATTTCACGACATTTCCTATTATGAAATAGAATATGAATTGTATAGTTTTTTAATGAGATTTAGATGAGTGTCTTTGCTCACTTGATTCGCAAATGGCGGGTAGATTCTCGTAGCAGCACTTCGATTCCCATCCATGAGGTCCTACACTGACGCAGTCGAATCCGGCCGTGGTGTGTGGCTGTGACTTAGCCCAAGAAGAAAAGTCAAGACTGAAAGAAAGAAGGGCGTCTAATTTGCTCATAACTTTGCTATGTCATGATATATCAAATTGATTAATTCATAAAACTTCTTACTGGAAAATATTGAGACAAAAAAAAAAGGTTAAGAAATGCACCTTTTCGGCCGTTGCATGTCCTTTCCATTCAGTAAGATCTTACTCTTCGTCGAGCCTGCCAGAAAATCATCCTTTTAGTGTGAAACATTAACGTTCTTCGATTTCATTAAAGTGCCTGTCAACTAGTCTTTACTCATGTTATACTGTTTGATTTCATGATGACCTGATATCATTTGGCTGGCTTAACCAATTTCTGACTTTTACAAAACAAAACGATACACAATGATCTAGCCTTTGCTTCCATTTTCGGACAAGTAATATTTTGTTACAGATTCTGGTTTGTTTGTTTTTCCCGTACATATAACATTGATGAAGATATTGCATACAGTGGGCTTGACAAACATGACCATAAAAATTTCCATATCTCTATATAGGCAAGGGATCGGGGAGGGAATTGCAACGATAATCCGACATGATGCTCTTTATTTTACCACCATCCGATCCATTGCCTGAACAAATCCTTTCATGTACGGCATTACATCATTTTTGATTTGCTTTTTCTAATCAGCAATCAAGATTGGCAGGACGCATATGACGCTGTGAAATTACTATAATGTAGAGACAAGAAATGATACTAAAAATTCATATTCGTAAATACCTTCGAAGAGACATCGTCTGGTATTTTCCCTCCTCCACCAAGTCATGGAGGCCTAGCCAAGACCTCTCCACGCCGTACAGGAGAGGGAACAGGCGCAGTGACGTCGAGCTACTCTGGTCGTCTGGTGAAGCCAAAATTCCACCCGCTCTTCGGCATCTCTGCACACATTGTATTCAAAGAGGCATACAGTGGGAAATACTGGTATAAGGCAGTATGGTTTATAAGACCTTATATACTGGCATAAGACCTTATGTACTGGTATAAATTCAAAGAACTTTTCACATATAGGCCTATATATATATATATATATATATATATATATATACAGTATACACACACACACACACACACACACACACACTATTACAATATATACATAAATATACTTTCCAATGGAAGCCCGTTTTCTTTGCTCAAAGTTTTCAATATTTATCATTCGTTTCTGGTCAGTTTTCACTTTGTCTGTTAATATATATATATACACGCACACATAATGGCTGACATTTGTCATTATTCAGTATCAGATACCAGTAACCATTCTCGTAAAAGTAAATATTTCATATCAAGAATGTCGAACGGAGTGTTTGATTTTCCGCTGATACTATTTACACGTCTTTATACAATATATATTCATACGAACTCAATTAAGTTTGGGAAAACATCTCCTTTCATAAAAGCTCATATAACGAAATCAATATGTTGAGACCCTTTGATTGTGACTTAGGCAACAAAAGTCATTTTTGCGGTCGCGTTTAAAAAAATCAAAGTGTTCGAAGCTTTTTGGAAGCATGAAATGATTACAAGCTTTGTATTACTGATGGTCTTTAACAGCGGCAATTTATATAGGGCTGAACACGTTGGCTACGGGTTTGATGATCAAAATTTGGAATCACATTGGCATGTGCATGCCGTTATTGAGAAACCGCTGATCATTTTTTTTTTTTTTGGGGGGGGGGGGGCAGTGAAGGAATTTCCTAGAAGGAGACACATTTTTTAGTTCTTTGTGTGTGTGTGTGTGTGTGTCTTACTGCGTAATTTTTGGTAACGGCTGTAATGTGGATAGGATTACAGTGTACTCAAAATATTTACTGCTCGAAATGTTGTGCCGTACCTGTGTGTCTGGTCAAGGCATTTTATCGGCCCTATATGGATGTGTCTTTCTCAAAAATCACAGGTGTACAAATGGCTACATTGCAATGCCGAGGTAATTATCACGGCACTGTCCATTGGAATAGCGGTGATATCACTGGAGATGCTTCTGGGATATTACACAGAAGATAACATTACTGTTCTGTAACGTACCTCGCAGTGGCCCTTAAAGTCATCTGGCATCTCCTGGAAGCGAAGACATCGTCCGTCGTACGAAATAAATCCTGGTTGATCGCACTCTACACAATAGTGTTAGAAACAGTAAATCAAAACAAAAAGAAACAAATGAACAGGGTTTGTATCGATTCATTTCTTTTCCGGAGTACTGCATTGCGAAACAACCGGCAAATGTTGGAGATCTGGAAGAAGATCAATCAAGGCAATAAAAAAAAACTATATTGTTGTTTTTTTTTCTGTAATTTTCCATCATCCCATGAAATCTGTGAACTTGCAAGGTATTTTGCTTATTACGTATACTTCTTGCTTGGGGTGAAGTTGCTTAATTCTAAAAGACGCGAGAAAATTCAAAGATGCTTACAAGCAATGATAAAAGAGATACTGTATCACAATAAATATCATCAAAGGGGAACTCGCCCCAAAATATTATAATATGTGGATTGAGTGAATGCAGGAATATTAGTAGAAGACATCATTGAAAGTTTGAGGAAATACGGATAGTCCGTGGACCTCAGAAAACTACTACAGATCATGACATCACATGATTATGAAATATGATATAAAAATATAAAGAAATTCCATAAGATATCAAGTCATATGAAAAGTACACGTTTCCTTCACCTTTAAAGACGTAATGTACCATTTGCAGATGAAACAAAAAAAAAACAGCATTAGTGCTTTAAAATAGTTCTAAAATGTGAGTTAGGGATAGAAACAATGACTGTCAAAATTTGAATCGGTAAAATTGATGTTCAGTATTGTTAAATATACAAAATGTGAACAATAGTTATAATAAAAAATATTTCCAGACTAGACTGTCTACAGTTACGGTTTATTGACAAAAATGCAAATATCTCCTTAATTTTCAGGCTTTATCACAAAAATTTTATATGATAGGATGTTTTGTGGTACAACAGACCTACACATATACATTAAATGTCATATCTTCACATTTTTTAAAATCACTGTTCCTAAAGGTAAGCAGGACCTTTAACTGACTATGTTAAGGGCAGGTGCTCTTTCCTTATCCTTAAAAAGTGAAAATATATTCAGATTTCCATATCTATATTTTTCATGGTGAGCTGCACTGTCAGTGCTGGCGGGAAATAATGTATCCAGAGACCGGGGTAATAATTAGTATATATGTACTTTGAGCACTCCACAAAGTGGATTTAGCGAAATATACATTCATATTATTATTATCATCATCATTAAATAGTAGTGCACATGTGATGTCATGAATCATAGTAGTCTTTTGATCGAGCAGTCTCGTCACCCAAACTTCAAAACTTCATAACTTTTGAACGGATTGTCCGATTTTTCTTCAATATGTATTATACTGATTTTCACTGATGTATTCTACTAATATTGCTGCATTCACTGAATCAACATGTATTTCTGGGTTTCATTTATACTTAAACTGGTCTTTCATAACTAATGCATTCAGAAGTCTCACGAATATGTTCCTTGTCGATGTCCGTTTTATGTCTGTATAGTGTGGGCCATGCTTACGTTGTGGAACAAGCTCCACTGACTTATTGTGATTTCAAAGAAGCGTAGGCCTATTTAGTGCACTCTGAAAATGAAATACCAGTAGTTAATACAACATATTAAATGTTGTTACACCTCGAACCTTTTGTAAATATTAAATTCAACACTGAAAATGTTGGGTGCACCATTTCATTGTTCAGCTATCAAAAAAGGAAATGTTAAGTCCAACATTTTTTAATCATTGTTAATGTTAAATAAAAAAAAAAATTGAGTGTTACGTTTTATCAATCACAAAAGATTCAGGAGTAACAACAATTTAAAATGTTGAATTGGATTTACCATTTCATTTTTTTGAATACTAAATCACATGAGTCTTCTCTTGTTCAGTAATGATTGTTCCAGTTGAAGATTTTTCTAATACCATTTTTATTTTTCAATTGCTAACAGTATAACTCAATATGAAATTGGCAACGATTTAGATGTGAAAAGTTACAGTTCCGCCCTCCCACTTGATAAATTTATCCAGGGCCCTGTTTCATAGAGCTGTTTGTAAAGTTACGCACGATTTTACGAACGACTTAATGGCAAGCCAAGTTAGTTTCCTAATCTCAATAGCTAAAGTTGAAATTTTATTTGTTTGTTTGTTCATTTTCATCTAAGAAGATGGCTGGATAGCCCATATTCAGCTACGTTAAGCTGGTCTTCCATGGGGTCCAGTAACTGTTGGATTGTGTGGTGGGACTACTTAACCGGGTTGAACACCCTGCTCTTTGCGATGAATGAATGAAGCGGGATCTTTTACCTGCATGAGTTGTTACACGGGACCTCCATTTCATGTCCTATCCGAGGGACAGAGTGTTTTTGCCTCTTGCTAGAGGGGACGGTATGCTTACACACAACATTGCTCAGTCCAAGGAGGTTTTATACATAGACCCCGTTTACAGTGCGAGGCCGGGCTCGGCCGCGGCTCGGCCCAGGCCGAGACCGGCCTCAATTGCGCGGCCGAGCCTCGCAATTTTGTCCGTTTACACTGCTGGGCTCGGCCGCGCTTTTGATTCAAACCTTTCAATATTTTGTCGTAGTGGCGCTCTGCTTGTAAACAAATGCAATTTGGTATTGTCTGGTTTTCAGACCCTTTGCCAAATGAATTCCGTGGCGACGAAGTCGCCGTTCGGGCAAAGGCCTTTGCCGAAGGAAAGAATCCTTTGCAGGACAAAACCACCTTAAACTATACTAGTTTTCGACGTTGAGGGGGTTAATATCCTGAATAGCGAAAGATACAGGCAGAGGGTTTGGAAGCCAGACTAAAATTGGCCGCGCAATTGGCCGCGCATTTGGCCCAGTTTGCGTTTACACCAAGAAAAGGCCGGGCTCGGCCGCGGCCGAGACCACCTAAAGAGCGAGGCCAAATGCGAGGCCAATTTTGGCCTCGCATTTGGCCTTTTGTGCGTTTACACTGAAGCGGGGCTGGGCACGGCCGCGGCCGAGCCGCGGCCGAGCCTCGCACTGTAAACGGGGTCATAGAGTTCCAACTGGCTGTAATTATTCAAAAGGTTGTCAGATTTCTATTGATGTACAAAAGAATTCCACAGGTGCACTTGTGCCTTTGATGATCGATGTTCCAAGCCGCCGTCTTGCTGAGCAATCTGAAGATTCATTTTGAACGTTATCATAATGCTGACCATAATTATTTTGCTTATTTATTCATTAAATGAAATGAAATTTCACTTAATAATAAAACATGTAAAACAAAAGTCAATTCCGTTCAGAAATTTGCGCAAAAGTGTAAATCAGAGCTGTATTATGTGAAAATGTTTAAAACTGTACCATCCTGGAAAGCTGGTTTTATCACTTTTCGACTTGATTTCCCCAAATGAAACTAACATGTAATAATCTTCAAGTATAATTCTTTATTGATAGATATTAGTGCCCGCAAATGCCCAGTCGAGTAATTTTCATCTTCATCTCAGCATTTTTGCCTCAATTTCTGTTCGCGCATCCTCGTGTCTGTACCACCTAGCTTTTATAAGAAGGGATAGCGAAAAGTAATTACCATCACAAAGACATAATCTTCCTTTGAAAGTGGCTGGTGATTATGCAATGAGACACGAGTCAATTGTCTTCGTATCGGCGCGGCAGATCTTGTTTGGCACATGCTTCAAATATTTTTGAGCGGCGGCTTCGAACATAGATCAAAGGGAATAACTCTGTTGTAACTTGTTACTCCATCTCTTCAACCACCTTGCTCAGTCCAGACTCGGGTTCGAACCCGGGCCGCGTGATCGTGAGGCAGACTTGCCACCGACTGAGCCAACTCACCGCCCTAAAATGAAATTTGTAGATGACAATAATCATTTTTTTAATGTTAACACACGTTTGTAGTTGAAAGTGTTTTTTCCCCAATGTTGATGAAATATTGACATTACGATAAAACGTAAGGAAAAAGTAATTGGCACACGTAAGTGTATAGCGCTTTTTATTCCAGTCGTTCGTAAAGTCATGGGTAACTTTACGAACAGCTTTACTAAACAGTGTCCTGTTCTATCTCATCCTCCGAAATAAGATAATATGTAGGAACATTCAGAGTGGCGAATTTAATGAAGACCAGATGATGATTTCAACCGAATTCCCAGATAGGCTGGTATATCTGTGTAATATTTGTCTTTCATCCTGGAGGATTTCGCCGAAATCGATTATCAAAAAAGGCGATATGACAGTTTCTTCTATAGTGGGTAACTGATGATAATAATGAGATAAAGCTGCGAGAGCATATCATACTAGTTATGTTAGCACGTAAGACATGCTCTCGCAGCTTTATCTCATCATTATCATTAGTTATCCACTACAATAGTATACAAATATACTTTGCCTTAATTGAGAGTTTCTTGTTAAAATTACGGGCAGAGGTGACTCCAACAGTCCAAAGAATTATTCACTGAGGGGCGCAGCCCCGAAGTAAACAGTTCTTTTTGAGGCACCGAGGCCTATAGTTTGAACAAGAAACTCGAAATTAGGCAAAGTATATTTGTTTTATATTTTGGATCAAAAATTCAAACAAAAGAAGGAGAAATTGGGGGAAATGGAAAGCGAGAAGTCGTATGCTGGATGCGATGTTTAGAAGGGATCTTACATTGACCGTGCCTTGATATAAGGAGCATGTCGCTATACGCACGATGTCAGAACTGCTTTGTGATGCGACGCACGGTGTAAGGTGCGAAGCAATGCGCAATGTCAGAATTGTTTTTATGACGTCACAATTGTTTTGTTAGAAATTGATACATTTCAAACTGACGGCACGAGCAGTGCGCATTGTCAAAATTGCTTTGTGGCGTCACAATTGTTTTCCTAGAAATGGATACATTTCACAGAGTGACGGTGCAAACCTGCTCACAATTGCTTTGTGACGTCATTTTGCAACTACAGTAGTACTTTATGGAGTGTCAACTTTCTGAAATAGCTGAAAATACCTATAATCACGTGAAGCTCTTTCAACCAATCACCAGAGGATACATTTTTTATCCAAAATATAAAAGAAACTGTCGTGTTCGTATCAGGACACCCCACGACGACAACTACCCACCCCCCCCCCCCCCCGCTAAATACTGGTTAGGTGATAAGGTTAGAGTAAAGATTATGGTTAGGGTTAAAGGTTTAGGGTTACAGTTTGGAGTAGGGTTAGGATTTATAGGTTCAGGATTAAGACTAGGGTTAGAGTCAGGGAAAGGGTGTGGGGCAATTTTCCAGGGGGTTAATTGCCCTAGAACCGTCGTATCAACACTAAAACTTAGATCACTTCTACCTGAAAGGGGTTCAGTTTCGCAGATTGCTGCGTATCGGGCAAAGCAGCATTCGTTTCGCCATTTCCCATCGTTATTGGCCGATACGCAGTCAGTATCATACATTTGGGAGCTCCCCTTTGTTGGTTGGTTTGTATCCCAGTGCTTGTATACGAGCCTGTAAAGCAGTGACGAGAGGGAAATGAAACTCCATACAATCGACAATCAGCATAGTTACGTTATTCCGAAAAGTTTCCTTAATCGGAAAAGGAAAAAAGGTTCGTTATTTCGAGGGTTCGTTAGTACGCACCTTCTTTTTTATTTTCGGACTTAGGAACCTTCGGAATGAGAAACCTTATACTTCAATGATAATTTGAAGAATATCAATTTTGATCAATTAATGATAATGTTTTCACAGGTAGAAATCATTGCAAGTAAATGTTTTTCAGCCAGCATTTATGATTTCTATTTTTCCCATCTAACATCCTATTCATTCTAAGGGAACAATTTACATTAGAATAAACAGCGATGTTTCGATGAGGCTTTATTAAACCGTTTCACTGCAAATGTACACCATTTTTTTTTAATCCAGGGTCAATTTAAAAAATTGCTCTTGTTTTATGTTAAATGTGATGTAGTGTGAACCAACGTAAGATCATGCAGGCCTACCCTCGGGAAGATACGTAATCTATCTTAATTTTGCATCTTGAATTTGATTCTTTCGAGTTGGATCTTATCTTTCAATCAGATGATTAACTTTATATACAAATTTGTCTGGCCCTCCCGTGGAAATCATACCGTCGGGCCCGAGAAATGGTTTGCCCTTATCATCGTTCCTAAATCTTGTAAACTGGAAATATTATCCTTCAGAAATTACCTATGGAGAGAATTTGGGAGTTGCGAGAGGGCCTTTATCATTTATTATTCCATTGTCTTGAAAGGCAACAATAAATACGGTCAGAAAAATATTATTTTATAAGATTTTAGAAATAGTTAAAATGATCCCAGGCGTCGACTTATATGACATCCTTTACTGGCACGCTGGCCAAAGACATCAGAATAACTATGTGGTCACTACAAACGCCTCTGCGGCTTTTGGGAAAAGCTCAGTGCCTGACATGATCAGTATTCTTATTTTCACGGGCGCATAACTGCTAAACCAGGACAGAAAAAAAAAAAAGTCTGGCATATGAGATTATGATCTTTCAATTCCCGGAGTCCCGGTTTCCGGTAGTTTAAGCCCTTAAACTTTCAAAACAGCACGAGAAAAACAAACAAACAAAAAACACAAGTTCACACAACTTTGTTCGACACAAATATACAAGCACATAAACTCAGACAAAGGCACAGGAAATGCGACCCGTGTAACATAATACAAATGCATACACATCGACTCCATGTCAGCATGAGCAGTATACTCACAATTCAGAGTCCATGCCCAAGAATCTATCCCGGCTCCCTTCTACAAAATCGTGGGCTCCTACCCAGATTCGTGACCCTGCGAGGTTATTTTCAGCACGGAACTTCTGCAGTGATTGCAGTTCCGCGTTAGAGTCGGGAAGTGCCAATCTTCCACCCCTGCTTTTGCATTTCTGTGTCCAGTAAAAGAGTCATTGATACCATGGATACGGCAAAGCGTATATTTCACAGATAATCACATGTAAACAACAACAAAAACATGCAAACCAAATTTGATCAATATCATGATAAACACATCGTCATTACAACATGGACTAACCAGAACATTACTAATGCCTTCATGGTAAGGGCAATAAATTGACTGTGTTTGTTAAAGTGTAAGAAAATAGCGCAGTAAGTCCTAGTTGCGTCTTTTTTTGCCATGGTTACTTTGTTTTTTTTTTGCTCTGCAACACGAATGAACCTAGGAGACTGTAAGTATTACCTCCTCCCTATCTACCTTTTAGATATGTTTATATATATATATATATATATATATATATATATATACATATATATATATATATATACATATATGCATATACAAATCATACATTCTTACATACATAATACACATACACAAATATATACATGTACACAAACAAGTGTATAATTGGCGTGATATAAGAGAAGAGAATATCGATGGGCTAATATGATTCATAACCTTGAGATGTAAAGACCAAACTTACCCTGGCTTGACCTTCCCATGTATCCTTTTCAGGAATAGGTTGATAGCACCTAATCCTGTCAAACGACTGGAACCCCCGTGGGCACTTAACTCGAGGAGGATTTGGGTCTGTCCTTGCTTGTTCTGTTAAGACAAATTAACATGAAATGTGCATCAATATATGATTCATGCTCTCAACATAACTTTAAACTTGGTATTAAAGATAACCTTTTTACAGCAGACATGTTACCAGGTTAAGGCGTTTCTTACTTGTCTTACAAGTTGTACAAAGAGATTCACTTTTTTATTCATTCTAAGTTATGCACGTAGCAACACTTAAGCTGTGTTTGCAAGATTTGTTAAGTATCTGAATATGATGATCACATATACTGTACATGGCTCAAAGTGATAGAAGACATTAGACGTTCAGTGGTCAAATTGATATCACTGATTTATCCTATATCATACAAACGTTACTATCAGAGTAATGAATATCACGTAAACATGGTTCAAAACGATACAATTAAGGCGTTAAACGTCCAGTGGTAAATTGATATTACTTTATCCTGTCATATTATACACGTTATAAGAGTAATGAAATCCACAGATACATGACTCAAAATGATACAATAAAAAGGCATTAACGAATGCTCACATTGATATTACTTTTCTTTCCAATTTTGGGGGGCTTTGAACAATATCAGGTGTCATTATATGTATTACCATTTCATTATCATAGAAAGTTTTTCACTTAATTTTTCACACAATAAAATTTAGCTATTTTGAGTCAAAGCTATTCAACTTACGCTTGCAGGTTGGAGCGTCGCCAGACCATTCAACTCCACCGTTGTTGTTCGATTCGCAGGTTCGAGTGGGTTCGCCCTCAAGATCGTAGCCGTCGTTACAGCTGTAGGTAGCTGTATCTCCCAACGTATTTGAGTCACTTTCAACGTTTCCGTTCTCTAGATCATCCGGTTCACCGCACGACTTAGCTGTGTTTACATGATTTGTTAGATAACTGAATATGATGATCACATATTAAAGTGGATAATAATATAATGATAGAAGGAATTAGACGTTCAGTGGTCAAATTGATATCACTTTATCATAGCATACAAACGTTGCTATTATACTAGACAAACGAAATAGAAATTTATAGAAATTCACATATAAATTGCTCAAATAATACAATACAAAGGCATTAGACATCCAGTGTCCAAATGGGTATTACTTACTCTTCTATTCAGTTTTGGCTTAATTTTTCACACAATAAGATTTAGCTATTTTGAGTCAAGCCTATTCAACTTACGCTTGCAGGTTGGAGCGTCGCCAGACCATTCAACTCCACCGTTGTTGTTCGATTCGCAAGTTCGAGTGGGTTCGCCCTCAAGATCGTAGCCGTCGTTACAGCTGTAGGTAGCTGTGTCTCCCAACGTATTTGAGTCACTTTCAACGTTTCCGTTCTCTAGATCACCCGGTTCACCGCACGACTTAGCTGTGTTTACATGATTTGTTAAATATCTGAATATGATGATCACATATAGTGGCTAATAATATAATGATAGAAGGAATTAGACGTTCAGTGGTCAAATTGATATCACTTTATCATAGCATACAAACGTTGCTTTTATACTAGACAAACGAAATAGAAATTCATAGAAATTCACATATAAATTGCTCAAATATGAATAATACAACACAAAGGCATCAGACATCCAGTGTCCAAATGGGTATTACTTACTCTTCTTTTCAGTTTTGTCTTTTTTTTTTTGGGGGGGGGGGAGGGGGCTTAAAAACAATATCAGCTGTTAATCATATGACTTACCATTTCCATTATCATAGCAAGTTTTTCACTTAATTTTTCACACAATAAAATTTAGCTATTTTGAGTCAAGCCTATTCAACTTACGCTTGCAGGTTGGAGCGTCGCCAGACCATTCAACTCCACCGTTGTTGTTCGATTCGCAAGTTCGAGTGGGTTCGCCCTCAAGATCGTAGCCGTCGTTACAGCTGTAGGTAGCTGTGTCTCCCAACGTATTTGAGTCACTTTCAACGTTTCCGTTCTCTAGATCATCCGGTTCACCGCACGACTTAGCTGTGTTTACATGATTTGTTAAATAACTGATTATGATGATCACATAAAGTGGAAAATAATATAATGATAGAAGGAATTAGACGTTCAGTGGTCAAATTGATATCACTTTATCATAGCATACAAACGTTGCTATATATACTAGACAAACGAAATAGAAATTCATAGAAATTCACATATAAATTGCTCAAATAATACAATACAAAGGCATCAGACATCCAGTGTCCCAATGGGTATTACTTACTCTTCTTTTCAGTTTTGTTTTGTGTTTTTTTTTGGAGGGGGGGGGGAGGGTTTATAACAATATCAGCTGTTAATTATTTGACTTTTGATTTTTATTTGATTTGATTTGTTAAATAACTGAATATGATGATCATATATAGTGGCTAAAAATGATAGTAGGAATTATACGTTCAGTGGTCAAATTGATATCACTTTATCATAGCATACAAACGTTGCTATTATAGACAAATGAAAGTAACATAGAAATTCACATATAAATTGCTCAAATAATACAATACAAAGGCATTAGACATCCAGTGTCCAAATTGGTATTACTTACTCTTCTTTTCAGTTTTTTTTTTTTTTTTTTTGGGGGGGGGAGGGGGGGGGGGGCTTAAAACAATATCAGCTGTTAATCATATGACTTACCATTTCCATTATCATAGCAAGTTTTTCACTTGATTTTTCAAACACTACAATTCAGCCTTTTTTAGTCAAGCCTATTCAACTTACCCTTGCAGGTTGGAGCGTTGCCAGACCATTGCACTCCATCGTTGTTGTTCGATTCGCAAGTTCGAGTGGGTTCGCCCTCAAGATCGTAGCCGTCGTTACAGCTGTAGGTAGCCGTGTCTCCAAACGTATTTGAGTTACTTCCAACGTTTCCGTTCTCTAGATCATCCGGTTCGCCGCACGACTTAGCTGTGTTTACATGATTTGTTAAATATCTGAATATGATGATCACATATAGTGGCTAAAAATGATAGAAGGAATTAGACGTTCAGTGGTCATATGATATCCCTTTCTTTCACTTTTATTTCTTCCTCTTTTTTTTTTTACTTTAAAGACTACCTGGTATCGAATTCGTCATCATTTCTATTATTATTGAAGTTTCTCAACATTTTATCCACGCAAGTTGTTTATGATCAGAATGCCCTTGGTATATTTCAGGGGAGAAAATTAGCAGTTCTTCATTACGGAAACTCTCGGCTTTTATCTGTGTATAGCAGATTCATTTCATCTCGGATTGTTTAAGAACCCTTTCCTTTCGGGTTAACTTAATCTTCTTTCGTTCTCTGATTAATGAACCTCGGTTTATTTTCTCAATAAGGAATCCTTAAATTTTAGATTTGGAGAAAGAACCTTCTGAATAACGAACCCTATTACAGATTCAGACAACGAACATTGGACTGTACCGAACCGTATAATGGAAACGGACATACTTCACGACGAACCTCCTGAGACCGATATTGACATTATTTCACTATTTCACTTTCATATCTTAACATGACACAAAATGAAGACAATGAAATTTGGACTATAACTGGTCGTGGTGTGGACGTAACAATACACGATACCTTGTAAAGGAGACAGTTACAAGTACAGGTTAAGGCGTTTCTTTGCGACAAATACTGAACATGGTATTAAAGATAAGTTTTTAACAGCAGACATGTTACCAGGTTAAGGCGTTTCTTGCAAGTTGTACAAAGAGACTCACTTTCTTCTTCATTCTAAGTTATGTACGTAGCAACAGTTAGCTGTGTTTCCAAGATTTGTTAAGGATCTGAATATGATGATCACAGATACACGGTTAAAAGTGATACAATTAAGACATCAGATTTTCAGTGGTCAAATTAATATCACTAATTTGTCCTACCATACGAGCGTTAATATCAGAGTGATGAGTTAAAGAGTTAAACGTCAGGTGGTAAAATTGATATTACTTCATCCTGTCATATTAAACACGCTAATACACTATTAAAGAGTAATGAAATTCACGTATATACCTGCCTCAAGATGACACAAATTAAGGCATAAGACGTCCGATGGTCAAATTCATGTTTCTTTTCTTTCCGGGTTTGTGCTTTCAGCGATATCAGCTGTTATCTGAATCACCATTTCCATTATTGTAGAAAGTTTCTCAAAATGATTTTTACCAAAAACAAAATTTAGCTATTTTGAGTCAAAGCCTGTTCAACTTACGGTTGCAGGTTGGAGCGTCGCCAGACCATTGCACTCCACCGTTGTTGTTCGACTCGCAAGTTCGAGTGGGTTCGCCAGAAAGTTCGAAACCGTCGTTACAGCTATAGGTAGCCTCGCTTCGAATGTTCTTGGATTATCTTGAACATTTCCATTTTCTGGATCATTCAGCTTTCCGCACGACATACCTGTGTTTGCAAAATTTGTTAAGTATCTTAATATGATGATCACATGTACATGGCTCAAAGTGATAGAGGGTATTAGACGTTCAGTGGTAAAATTGATATCACTTTCCTTCCCTTTTCTTCCTCCTTTTTTTGTGACTTTAAAGACTACCTGGTATAATTTTTTGTCATCATTTCCATTATTATAGAAGTTTCTCAACATTTTATTCACGCAAGTTGCTTATGACCAGAATGTCCTTATTTCAGTGGAGAAAATTAGCAGCTCTTTATTACGGAAACTCTCGGCGTTTACCTCTATGTATATAGCAGATTCATTTCATCTCGGACTGTTTAAGAACCCTTTCCTTTCGGGTTAACTTATCTTCTTTTCGTTCTCTAATTAATGAACCTCGGTTTATTTTCGGAATGAGAGCCCTAAAATTTCAGATTTGGAGAAAGAACCTTCTGAATAACGAACCCTATTACAGATTCATACAACGAACATTGGACTATACCGAACCGTGTAAGGGTAACGGACATTCTTCACGACGAACCTCCTCAGACCGATATTGACATTATTTCACTATTTCACTTTTCATACCTTAACATGACTCAAAATGACGACAGTAAAAATTTGGGCTATAACTGGTCGTGATTTGCACATAACAATACACTATACCTTGCAAAGGAGACGGTTACAAGTTACTGAATATTATTAGATTTGAAGTAAACAAATACAACATATTTGACACAGTTTTAAGGTTTATGACGTTGAATATATCTTACAGAATAATTCTAGGGAACGGAACAGGTACTTAAGTATATAGACAATTAACTTAATGTTACTAATGTTAACGGAATGGAAGAAACCTACTAGAAAGCTAATATACTTGTAAAGAAAAGGGAGGGAAAGAAAAAACAGAGGTAGAACTGAAACATGAAAGTATAGAACACAGAAATATACATATACATATACATATACATATATATATGTGATAAAAACCTAAAATGGCATTCCAGACTAAAAACGCTATTTTAGGTTTTTATCACATAATATGTATATGTATATTGATATACATACACATTTACATATTCATATACATATACATATTATACGTATACATTAGGAGTGCGTGCATGAACATAATGCCCACTTATAGGCAGTAAAGATGCATATATCAGGAGATGATGTACAATGATGTATGCAATCGGACTCTCAAAAAAAAAGAAAAAAAGAAAAGAAAGAACGAGGCCTCAAACAAAGAATCTGCCAATTGTCCACACGTCGCCCATCTATAACTGGTTTACTTAGGAATGCAGAATACTCAACGTCAACTGCATACTCAATGGCAGGGTTGTAGGAATGGAATAGAACATTACCTTTTTATTTTATAGCATAATCAAATTGCAAAGATATTCTGTATTCATCAACGTGTACAAAAAGAAATAAAAAGGAAGAGGACGACAAATTAGGCTTCTTCGACCCACTGAAAACATTGTTTTCCATGGACTGTAGTTAGACAGTGGTTTCTGTGTATTGCGACATAAAAGTGAACTTGGTATTAAAGATAAGCTTTTAACAGCAGACATGTTACCAGGTTAAGGCGTTTCTTGCAAGTTGTACAAAGAGACTCACTTTCTTCTTCATTCTAAGTTATGTACGTAGCAACAGTTAGCTGTGTTTGCAAGATTTGTTAAGTATCTGAATATGATGATCACAGATACATGGTTCAAAGTGATACAATAAAGACATCAGACTTTCAGTGGTCAAATTAATATCACTAATTTGTCCTACCATACAAACGTTACTATCAGAGTAATGAGTTAAAGAGTTAAACGTCAGGTGGTAAAATTGATATTACTTCATCATGTCATATTAAACATGCTAATGCACTAAGAGTAATGAAATTCACGTATACCTGCCTCAAAATGATACAAATTAAGGCATAAGACGTCCAATGGTCAAATTCATGTTTCTTTTCTTTCCGGGTTTGTGCTTTCAGCGATATCAGCTGTTATATGAATCACCATTTCCATTATTGTAGAAAGTTTCTCAAAATGATTTTTACCAAAATAAAATTTAGCTATTTTGAGTCAAAGCCTGTTCAACTTACGGTTGCAGGTTGGAGCGTCGCCAGACCATTGCACTCCACCGTTGTTGTTCGACTCGCAAGTTCGAGTGGGTTCGCCCGAAAGTTCGAAACCGTCGTTACAGCTATAGGTAGCCTCGCTTTCGAATGTTCTTGGATTATCTTGAACATTTCCATTTTCTGGATCATTCAGCTTTCCGCACGACATACCTGTTTTTGCAAAATTTGTTAAGTATCTTAATATGATGATCACATGTACATGGCTCAAAGTGATAGAGGGTATTAGACGTTCAGTGGTAAAATTGATATCACTTTCCTTCCCTTTTCTTCCTCCTTTTTTATGTGACTTTAAAGACTACCTGGTATAATTTTTGTCATCATTTCCATTATTATAGAAGTTTCTCAACATTTTATTCACGCAAGTTGCTTATGACCAGAATGTCCTTATTTTAGTGGAGAAAATTAGCAGCTCTTTATTACGGAAACTCTCGGCTTTTGCCTGTATGTATATAGCAGATTGATTTCATCTCGGATTGTTTAAGAACATTTCCTTTCGGGTTAACTTATCTTCTTTCGTTCTCTGATTAATGAACCTCGGTTTATTTTCGGAATGAGGAGCCCTAAAATTTCAGATTTGGAGAAAGAATCTTCTGAATAACGAACCCTATTACAGATTCAGACAACGAACATTGGACTATACCGAACCGTATAAGGGTAACGGACATTCTTCACGACGAACCTCCTCAGACCGATATTGACACCAAGTCACTATTTCACTTTCATATCTTAACATGACACAAAATGAAGAGAGTGAAATTTGGACTATAACTGGTCGTGATTTGCACATAACAATACACTATACGTTGTAAAGGAGACGGTTACAAGTTACCGAATATTATTAGATTTGAAGTAAGCAAATACAACGTATTTGACACAGTTTTAAGGTTTATGACGTTGAATGTATCATTACACAATAATTCTATGGAACGGAACAGGTACTTAAGTATATAGACAATTAACTTAATGTTACTAATGTTAACGGAACGGAAGAAACCTACTAGAAAGCTAATATACTTGTAAAGAAAAGGGAGGGAAAGAAAAAACATAGGTAGAATTGAAACATGAAAGCAGAACACAGAAATATACATATACGTATTTATATGCATATACATATGTGATAAAAACCTAAAATGGCATTCTAGACTAAAAACGCCATTTTAGGTTTTTATCACACAATATGTATATTGATATACATATACATATACATATTCATATACATATACATATACGTATACATTAGGAGTGCGTGCATGAACATAATGCCCTACTTATAGGCAGTAAAGATGCATACATCAGGAGATGATGTACAATGATGTATGCAATCGGACTGTAAAAAAAAAAAAAAAAAAGAAAGAACGAGGCCTCAAACAAATCTGCCAATTGTCCATACGTCGCCCATCTATAACTGGTTTACTTAGGAATACAGAATACTCAACGTCAACTGCATACTCAATGGCAGGGTAGTAGGAATGGAATAGAACATTACCTTTTTATTTTATAGCATAATCAAATTGCAAAGATATTCCGTATTCACCAACTTGTACCAAAAAAATAAAAAGGAAGAGGACGACAGATTAGGCTTCTTCGACCCACTGAAAACATTGTTTTCCATGGACTGTAGTTTGACAGTGGTTTCTGTGTAATGCGACAAATACTGAACTTGGTATTAAAGATAAGCTTTTAACAGCAGACATGTTACCAGGTTAAGGCGTTTCTTGCAAGTTGTACAAAGAGACTCACTTTCTTCTTCATTTTAAATTATGTACGTAGCAACAGTTAGCTGTGTTTGCAAGATTTGTTAAGTATCTGAATATGATGATTACATATGGTTCAAAGTGATACAATTAAGACATCAGACTTTGAGTGGTCGAATTAATATAACTAATTTGTCCTACCATACAAACGTTACTATCACAGTAATGAGCTAAAGAGTTAAACGTCAGGTGGTAAAATTGATATTACTTCATCCTGTTATATCAAACACGCGTATACATTAAGAGTAATGAAATTCACGTATACCTGCCTCAAAATGAAACAAATTAAGGCATAAGACGTCCGGTGGTCAAATTCATGTTTCTTTTCTTTCCGGGTTTGTGCTTTCAGCGATATCAGCTGTTATATGAATCACCATTTCCATTATTGTAGAAAGTTTCTCAAAATGATTTTTACCAAAAACAAAATTTAGCTATTTTGAGTCAAAGCCTGTTCAACTTACGGTTGCAGGATGGAGCGTCGCCAGACCATTGCACTCCACCGTTGTTGTTCGACTCGCAAGTTCGAGTGGGTTCGCCCGAAAGTTCGTAACCGTCGTTACAGCTATAGGTAGCCTCGCTTTCGAATGTTCTTGGATTATCTTGAACATTTCCATTTTCTGGATCATTCAGCTTTCCGCACGACATACCTGGGTTTGCAAAATTTGTTAAGTATCTTAATATGATGATCACATGTACATGGCTCAAAGTGATAAAGGGTATTAGACGTTCAGTGGTAAAATTGATATTACTTTCCTTCCCTTTTCTTCCTCCTTTTTTATTTGTGACTTTAAAGACTACCTGGTATAATTTTTGTCATCATTTCCATTATCATAGAAGTTTCTCAACATTTTATTCACGCAAGTTGCTTATGACCAGAATGTCCTTATTCCAGTGGAGAAAATTAGCAGCTCTTTATTACGGAAACTCTCGACTTTTACCTGTATGTATATAGCAGATTCATTTCATCTCGGATTGTTTAAGAAGCCTTTCCTTTCGTGTTAACTTATCTTCTTTCGTTCTCTGATTAATGAACCTCGGTTTATTTTCGGAATGAGGAGCCCTAAAATTTTAGATTTGGAGAAAGAACCTTCTAAATAACGAACCCTATTACAGATTCATACAACGAACATTGGACTATACCGAACCGTATAAGGGTAACGGACATTCTTCACGACGAACCTCCTCAGACCGATATTGACATTATTTCACTATTTCACTTTCATATCTTAAAATGACTCAAAATGACGACAGTAAAATTTGGACTATAACTGGTCGTGATTTGCAGATAACAATACACTATACCTTGTAAAGGAGACGGTTACAAGTTACCGAATATTATTAGATTTGAAGTAAGCAAATACAATCTATTTGACACAGTTTTAAGGTTTATGACGTTGAATGTATCATTACACAAAAATTCTAGTGAACGGAACAGGTACTTAAGTATATGGACAATTAACTTAATGTTACTAATGTTAACGGAATGGAAGAAACCTACTAGAAAGCTAATATACTTGTAAAGAAAAGGGAGGGAAAGAAAAAAACAGAGGTATAGAATTGAAACATGAAAGTATAGAACACAGAAATATACATATACATATGTGATAAAAACCTAAAATGGCATTCTAGACTAAAAACGCTATTTTAGGTTTTTATCACATATGTATATGTATATTCATATACATACATATTCATATATACATATACATAAACGTATATTCATTAGGAGTGCGTGTATGAACAATGCCCTTCTAATGGGCAGTAAAGATGCATACATCAGGAGATGATGTACAATGATATATGCAATCGGATTTTAAAAAAGAAAGAAACAAGAAAGAACGAGGCCTCAAACAAATCTGCCAAATGTCCATACGTCGCCCATCTATAACTGGTTTACTTAGGAATGCAGAATGCTCAACGTCAACTGCATACTCAATGGCAGGGTTGTAGGAATGGAATAGAACATTACCTTTTTATTTTATAGCATAATCAAATTGCAAAGATATTCTGTATTCATCAAATTATACAAAAAGAAATAAAAAGGAAGAGGACGACAGATTAGGCTTCTTTGACCCACTGAAAACATTGTTTTCCATGGACTGTAGTTAAACAGTGGTTTCTGTGTATTGCGACAAATACTGAACTTGGTATTAAAGATAAGCTTTTAACAGCAGACATGTACCAGGTTAAGGCGTTTCTTGCAAGTTGAACAAAGAGACTCACTTTCTTCTTCATTCTAAGATATGTACGTAGCAACAGTTAGATGTTCAAATTTATGAAGTTCTTCCGTCGAGATGTTTTCATTGCAACTGATTGACAAATTGCCCTACATCAACGTAAATAAGCACTGAATTGATCAGCGTTTTAGTAGTAGCCATGATAAAAAAATCATGGGCGTACATACTCGAGCAGGATTCGAACCCACGACCTCCTGATCACCGGACAGGCGTCATCTCCACTAGACCACCGAGCTTTCGCCCGACAGCAAGTGTTGGTTTGAATCCTTATAGCATGCAGCGGGTACTGCTTTGTTATTCAAATTTATGAAGTTCTTCCGTCGAGATGTTTTCATTGCAACTGATTGACAAATTGCCCTACATCGACGTAAATAAGCACTGAATTGATCAGCGTTTTAGTAGTAGCCATGATAAAAAAATCATGGGCGTACATACTCGAGCAGGATTCGAACCCACGACCTCCTGATCACCGGACAGGCGTCATCTCCACTAGACCACCGAGCTTTCGCCCGACAGCAAGTGTTGGTTTGAATCCTTATAGCATGCAGCGGGTACTGCTTTGTTATTCAAATTTATGAAGTTCTTCCGTCGAGATGTTTTCATTGCAACTGATTGACAAATTGCCCTACATCGACGTAAATAAGCACTGAATTGATCAGCGTTTTAGTAGTAGCCATGATAAAAAAATCATGGGCGTACATACTCGAGCAGGATTCGAACCCACGACCTCCTGATCACCGGACAGGCGTCATCTCCACTAGACCACCGAGCTTTCGCCCGACAGCAAGTGTTGGTTTGAATCCTTATAGCATGCAGCGGGTACTGCTTTGTTATTCAAATTTATGAAGTTCTTCCGTCGAGATGTTTTCATTGCAACTGATTGACAAATTGCCCTACATCGACGTAAATAAGCACTGAATTGATCAGCGTTTTAGTAGTAGCCATGATATTTACGTCGATGTAGGGCAATTTGTCAATCAGTTGCAATGAAAACATCTCGACGGAAGAACTTCATAAATTTGAATAACAAAGCAGTACCCGCTGCATGCTATAAGGATTCAAACCAACACTTGCTGTCGGGCGAAAGCTCGGTGGTCTAGTGGAGATGACGCCTGTCCGGTGATCAGGAGGTCGTGGGTTCGAATCCTGCTCGAGTATGTACGCCCATGATTTTTTTATCATGGCTACTACTAAAACGCTGATCAATTCAGTGCTTATTTACGTCGATGTAGGGCAATTTGTCAATCAGTTGCAATGAAAACATCTCGACGGAAGAACTTCATAAATTTGAATAACAAAGCAGTACCCGCTGCATGCTATAAGGATTCAAACCAACACTTGCTGTCGGGCGAAAGCTCGGTGGTCTAGTGGAGATGACGCCTGTCCGGTGATCAGGAGGTCGTGGGTTCGAATCCTGCTCGAGTATGTACGCCCATGATTTTTTTATCATGGCTACTACTAAAACGCTGATCAATTCAGTGCTTATTTACGTCGATGTAGGGCAATTTGTCAATCAGTTGCAACAGTTAGATGTGTTTGCAAGATTTGTTAAGTATATGAATATGATGATCACATATACATGGTTCAAAGTGATACAATTAAGACATCAGATTTTCAGTGGTCGAATTAATATCACTAATTTGTCCTACCATACAAACGTTACTATCAGAGTAATAAACGTCAGGTGGTAAAATTGATATTACTCCATCCTGTCATATTAAACACGCGTATACACTAAGAGTAATGAAATTCACGTATACCTGCCTCAAAATGATACAAATTAAGGCATAAGACGTCCGGTGGTCAAATTGATGTTTCTTTTCTTTCCGGGTTTGTGCTTTCAGCGATATCAGCTGTTATATGAATCACCATTTCCATTATTGTAGAAAGTTTCTCAAAATGATTTTTACCAAAATAAAATTTAGCTATTTTGAGTCAAAGCCTGTTCAACTTACGGTTGCAGGTTGGAGCGTCGCCAGACCATTGCACTCCACCGTTGTTGTTCGACTCGCAAGTTCGAGTGGGTTCGCCCGAAAGTTCGAAACCGTCGTTACAGCTATAGGTAGCCTCGCTTTCGAATGTTCTTGGATTATCTTGAACATTTCCATTTGCTGGATCATTCAACTTTCCGCACGACATACCTGTGTTTGCAAAATTTGTTAAGTATCTTGATATGATGATCACATGTACATGGCTCACAGTGATAGAGGGTATTAGACGTTCAGTGGTAAATTTGATATCAGTTTCCTTCCCTTTCTTCCTCCTTTTTTTGCGACTTTAAAGACTACCTGGTATAATTTTTGTCATCATTTCCATTATTATAGAAGTTTCTCAACATTTTATTCACGCAAGTTGCCTATGACCAGAATGTCCTTATTTCAGTGGAGAAAATTAGCAGCTCTTTATTACGGAAACTCTCGGCTTTTACCTGTATGTATATAGGAGATTCATTTCATCTCGGATTGTTTAAGAAGCCTTTCCTTTCGGGTTAACTTATCTTCTTTCGTTCTCTGATTAATGAACCTCGGTTTATTTTCGGAATGAGGAGCCCTAAAATTTTAGATTTGGAGAAAGAAACTTCTAAATAACGAACCCTATTACAGATTCATACAACGACCATTGGACTATACCGAACCGTATAAGGGTAAGGGACATTCTTCACGACGAACCTCCTCAGACCGATATTGACATTATTTCATTATTTCACTTTCATACCTTAACATGACTCAAAATGACGACAGTAAAATTTGGACTATAACTGGTCGTGATTTGCACATAACAATACACTATACCTTGCAAAGGAGACGGTTACAAGTTACTGAATATTATTAGATTTGAAGTAAACAAATACAACATAATTTGACACAGTTTTAAGATGTATGACGTTGAATGTATCATTACACAATAATTCTACGGAACGGAACAGGTACTTAAGTATATAGACAATTGACTTAATGTTACTAATGTTAACGGAACGGAAGAAACCTATACTAGAAAGCTAATATACTTGTAAAGAAAAGGGAGGGAAAGAAAAAACAGAGGTAGAATTGAAACATGAAAGTAGAACACAGAAATATACATATACATATTCATATACATATACATATACATATACATATGTGATAAAAACCTAAAATGGCATTCTAGACTAAAAACGCTATTTTAGGTTTTTATCACATAATATGTATATGTATATTCATATACATATACATATTCATATACATATACATATACATATACGTATACATTAGGAGTGCGTGCATTAATGCCCTACTTATAGGCAGTAAAGATGCATACATCAGGAGATGATGTACAATGATGTATGCAATCGGACTCTAGAGAAAAAAAAAAAGAAAAAAGAAAGAACGAGGCCTCAAACAAATCTACTAAATGTTCGGCAAATCAGCTCATACACTTTAGGTGACGTCGCTCAAAGCCGATGTTTTTTGTAGCGAACGGAGGTACGTGGTCATGGATATTGGATGTTTTTTCAATCTCAAAAACAGTTTGGGGGTAAAGTTACATCGTCTAAAAGATATCCAGTTTTGCTAGCTGGCCTCTTAGCTTTACGTAGATATCAAACTTGTCATATTTCTAGATTCTCTACAAATTTCTGCTTTAAAGAGGTAAACGTCCACTGGTAAAATTGATATTACTTCATCCTGTCATATCAAACACGCTAATACACTAAGAGTAATGAAATTCCCGTATACCTGCCTCAAAATGACACAAATTAAGGCATAAGACGTCCAATTGTCAAATTCATGTTTCTTTTCTTTCCGGGTTTGTGCTTTCAGCGATATCAGCTGTTATATGAATCACCAATTCCATTATTGTAGAAAGTTTCTCAAAATGATTTTTACCAAAATAAAATTTAGCTATTTTGAGTCAAAGCCTGTTCAACTTACGGTTGCAGGTTGGAGCGTCGCCAGACCATTGGACTCCACCGTTGTTGTCCGACTCGCAAGTTCGAGTGGGTTCGCCCGAAAGTTCGTAACCGTCGTTACAGCTATAGGTAGCCTCGCTTTCGAATGTTCTTGGATTATCTTGAACATTTCCATTGGCTGGATCATTCAGCTTTCCGCACGACTTACCTGTGTTTGCAAAATTTGTTAAGTGTCTTAATATGATGATCACATGTACATGGCTCAAAGTGATAGAGGGTATTAGACGTTCAGTGGTAATATTGATATCACTTTCCTTCCCTTTTCTTCCTCCTTTGTTTTTGTTTTTGTTTTTGTTTTTACTTGTATGTATATAGCAGATTCATTTCATCTCGGATTGTTTAAGGACCCTTTCCTTTCGGGTTAACTTATCTTCTTTCGTTCTCTGATTAATGAACCTCGGTTTATTTTCGGAATGAGGAGCCCTAAAATTTCAGATTTGGAGAAAGAAAATTCTGAATAACGAACCCTATTACAGATTCAGACAACGACCATTGGACTATACCGAACCGTATAAGGGTAACGGACATTCTTCACGACGAACCTCCTCAGACCGATATTGACATTATTTCACTATTTCACTTTCATATCTTAACATGACACAAAATGAAGACAGTGAAGTTTGGACTATAACTGGTCGTGATTTGCACATAACAATACACTACCTTGTAAAGGAGACGGTTACAAGTTACCGAATATTATTAGATTTGAAGTAAGCAAATACAACCTATTCGAAACAGATTTAAGGTTTATGACGTTGAATGTATCATGGCATAATAATTCTAGGGAACGAAACAGGTACTTAAGTATCTAGGC
The DNA here is from genome assembly GCA_033980235.1 of Diadema setosum. Taxonomy (NCBI): domain Eukaryota; kingdom Metazoa; phylum Echinodermata; class Echinoidea; order Diadematoida; family Diadematidae; genus Diadema; species Diadema setosum. The sequence continues at coordinate 30,747,010 of CM067061.1, read as the reverse complement.
AATAAACTAAATGTTACTAATGTGAACGGAACGGAAGAAACCTACTAGAAAGCTAATGTACTTGTAAAGAAAAGGGAGGGAAAGAAAAAACTGTTCACCACTTAGACAGTGGTTTCCGTGTATTGCGACAAATACTGAACTTGGTATTAAAGATAAGCTTTTAACAGCAGACATGTTACCAGGTTAAGGCGTTTCTTGCAAGTTGTACAAAGAGACTCACTTTCTTCTTCATTCTAAGTTATGTACCTAGCAACAGTTAGATGTGTTTGCAAGATTTGTTAAGTATCTGAATATGATGATTACATATATATGATTCAAAGTGATACAATGAAGACATCAGACTTTTAGTGGTGAAATTAATATCACAAATTTGTCCTACCATACAAGACGTTACTATCAGAGTAATGAGTTAAAGAGTTAAACGTCCAGTGGTAAAATTGATATTACTTCATCCTGTCATATTAAACAGGCTAATGCCCTAAGAGTAATGAAATTCACGTATACCTGCCTCAAAATGAAACAAATTAAGGCATAAGACGTCCGATGGTCAAATTGATGTTTCTTTTCTTTCCGGGTTTGTGCTTTCAGCGATATCAGCTGTTATATGAATCACCATTTCCATTATTGTAGAAAGTTTCTCAAAATGATTTTTACCAAAATAAAATTTAGCTATTTTGAGTCAAAGCCTGTTCAACTTACGGTTGCAGGTTGGAGCGTCGCCAGACCATTGCACTCCACCGTTGTTGTCCGACTCGCAAGTTCGAGTGGGTTCGCCCGAAAGTTCGTAACCGTCGTTACAGCTATAGGTAGCCTCGCTTTCGAATGTTCTTGGATTATCTTGAACATTTCCATTGGCTGGATCATTCAACTTTCCGCACGACTTACCTGAGTTTACAAAATTTGTTAAGTATCTTAATATGATGATCACATGTACATGGCTCAAAGTGATAGAGTGTATTAGACGTTCAGTGGTAATATTGATATCACTTTCCTTCCCTTTTCTTCCTCCTTTTTTTTTTTTTTTTTTTTTTTTTACTATAAAGACTACCTGGTATTATTTTGTCATCATTTCCATTATTATAGAAGTTTCTCAATATTTTATTCACGCAAGTTGCTTATGACCAGAATGTCCTTATTTCAGTGGAGAAAATTAGCCGCTCTTTATTACGGAAACTCTCGGCTTTCAGCTGTATAATAGCAGATTCATTCCATCTCGGATTGTTTACGAACCCTTTCCTTTCGGGTTAACTTATCGTCTTTCTTTCTCTGATTAATGAACATCGGTTTATTTTCGGAATGAGGAGCCCTGAAATTTCAGATTTGGAGAAAAGAACCTTCTGAATAACGAACCCTATTACAGATTCAGACAACGAACGTTGGACTATAATACCGAACCGCATAAGGGTAACGGACATTTTTCACGACTAACCTCCTGAGACTGACACTCACATTTTTTCACTCTTCCACTTTCATATTTGAACATGTCACAAAATGAACATATTGAAGTTCGGACTATAACTGGTCATGATTTTCACATAGCAATACACTACCTTGTAAACTAGATATTTAAAAATACTGAATATTATTAAATTTGAAGTAAGCAAATACAACCATGGCACCCATAGAGGTTTATGACGTTGAATGTATCATGACATACTAATTCGAGGGAACGAAACAGGTACTTAAGTATCTAGGCAATGAAGTAAAGGTTACTAATGTTATTAAGGGAACGGAAGAAACCTACTAGAAAGCTAATAGGTTGGGAAAAAAGGGAGGGAAAGAAAAATAGAGGTAGACTTGAAACATGAAAGTAGAGCATAGAAATGTACATATCCATAGGACCACGTGCATGAACATTATATGCCCTACTTATAGGCAGTACAGATACACACATCATTCAACTGAATTCTGGAGATGATGATTGTATGCAATCGACCTTTTAAAAAAAAAACGACACCTCAAAAAAATCTGCTATTTTGTCCACATGCTGCGCATCTATAGGTTTACTCAGGAATACCCAACGTCTGCAGACTGGCAGGGTGGGAGGAATAGAAAATTAACCTCGCTTTGTTTTTCGTAGCATAATCAAATTGCAAAGATATTATGTATTCATCAACTTGTACCCAAAAAAAATAAAAAGGAAGAGGACGACAGATTAGGCTTCTTCGACCCACTGAAAAAATTGTGTTCCATGTACTGTAGTTAGACAGTGGTTTCTGTGTATTGCGACAAATACTGAACTTGGTATTAAAGATAAGTTTTTAACAGCAGACATGTTACCAGGTTAAGGCGTTTCTTGCAAGTTGTACAAAGAGACTCACTTTCTTCTTCATTCTCAGTTATGTACCTAGCAACAGTTAGCTGTGTTTGCAAGATTTGTTAAGTATCTGAATATGATGATTACATATGTATGATTCAAAGTGATACAATGAAGACATCAGACTTTCAGTGGTCAAAATTATATAATATCACTAATTTGTCCTACCATACAAGCGTTACTATCAGAGTAATGAGTTAAAGAGTTAAACGTCCAGTGGTAAAATTGATATTACTTTATCCTGTCATATTAAACACGCTAATACACTAAGAGTAATGAAATTCACGTATACCTGCCTCAAAATGATACAAATTACGGCATAAGACGTCCAATGGTCAAATTCATGTTTCTTTTCTTTCCGGGTTTGTGCTTTCAGCTATATCAGCTGTTATATGAATCACCATTTCCATTATTGTAGAAAGTTTCTCAAATGATTTTTACCAAAATAAAATTTAGCTATTTTGAGTCAAAGCCTGTTCAACTTACGGTTGCAGGTTGGAGCGTCGCCAGACCATTGCACTCCACCGTTGTTGTTCGACTCGCAAGTTCGAGTGGGTTCGCCCGAAAGTTCGTAACCGTCGTTACAGCTATAGGTAGCCTCGCTTTCGAATGTTCTTGGATTATCTTGAACATTTCCATTTGCTGGATCATTCAACTTTCCGCACGACATACCTGTGTTTGCAAAATTTGTTAAGTATCTTGATATGATGATCACATGTACATGGCTCAAAGTGATAGAGGGTATTAGACGTTCAGTGGTAATATTGATATCACTTTCCTTCCCTTTTCTTCCTCCTTTTTATTTTGTGACTTTAAAGACTACCTGGTATAATTTTTGTCATCATTTCCATTATCATAGAAGTTTCTCAACATTTTATTCACGCAAGTTGCTTATGACCAGAATGTCCTTATTTCAGTGGAGAAAATTAGCAGCTCTTTATTACGGAAACCCTCGGCTTTTACCTGTATGTATATAGCAGATTCATTTCATCTCGGATTCTTTAAGAACCCTTTCCTTTCGGGTTAACTTATCTTCTTTCGTTCTCTGATTAATGAACCTCGGTTTATTTTCGGAATGAGGAGCCCTAAAATTTCAGATTTGGAGAAAGAAACTTCTGAATAACGAACCCTATTACAGATTCAGACAACGAACATTGGACTATACCGAACCGTATAAGGGTAACGGACATTCTTCACGACGAACCTCCTCAGACCGATATTGACATTATTTCACTATTTCACTTTTATACCTTAACATGACTCAAAATGAAGACAGTGAAATTTGGACTATAACTGGTCGTGATTTGCACATAACAATACACAATACCTTGCAAAGGAGACGGTTACAAGTTACCGAATATTATTAGATTTGAAGTAAACAAATACAACCTATTTGACACAGTTTTAAGGTTTATGACGTTGAATGTATCACTACACAATAATTCTACGGAACGGAACAGGTACTTAAGTATATAGACAATTAACTTAATGTTACTAATGTTAACGGAATGGAAAAAACCTACGAGAAAGCTAATATACTTGTAAAGAAAAGGGAGGGAAAGAAAAAACAGAGGTAGAATTAAAACATGAGAGTAGAACACAGAAACATATATATACATATACATATTCATATACATATACATATACATATACATATGCGATAAAAACCTAAAATGGCGTTCTAGACTAAAAACGCTATTTTAGTTTTTATCACATATGTATATGTATATTCATATACATATACATATTCATATACATACATATACGTATACATTAGGAGTGCGTGCATGAACATATAATGCCCTACTTATAGGCAGTAAAGATGCATACATCAGGAGATGATGTACAATGATGTATGCAATCGGACTCTAGAGGAAAAAAAAAAGAAAAAAGAAAGAACGAGGCCTCAAACAAATCTACCAAATGTACGGCAAATCAGCTCATACACGTTAGGTGACGTCGCTCAAAGCCGATGTTTCTTGTAGCGAACGGAGCTACGTGGTCATGGATATTGGATGTTTTTTCAATCTCAAAAACAGTTTGGGGGTAAAGTTACATCGTCTAAAAGATATCCAGTTTTGCTAGCTAGCCTCTTAGCTTTACGTAGATATCAAACTTGTCATATTTCTAGATTCTCTACAAATTTCTGCTTTAAAGAGTTAAACGTCCAGTGGTGAAATTGATATTACTTCATCCTGTCATATCAAACACGCTAATACACTAAGAGTAATGAAATTCACGTATACCTGCCTCAAAATGACACAAATTAAGGCATAAGACGTCCAATGGTCAAATTCATGTTTCTTTTCTTTCCGGGTTTGTGCTTTCAGCGATATCAGCTGTTATATGAATCACCATTTCCATTATTGTAGAAAGTTTCTCAAAATGATTTTTACCAAAATAAAATTTAGCTATTTTGAGTCAAAGCCTGTTCAACTTACGGTTGCAGGTTGGAGCGTCGCCAGACCATTGCACTCCACCGTTGTTGTCCGACTCGCAAGTTCGAGTGGGTTCGCCCGAAAGTTCGTAACCGTCGTTACAGCTATAGGTAGCCTCGCTTTCGAATGTTCTTGGATTATCTTGAACATTTCCATTGGCTGGATCATTCAGCTTTCCGCACGACTTACCTGTGTTTGCAAAATTTGTTAAGTATCTTAATATGATGATCATGTACATGGCTCACAGTGATAGAGTGTATTAGACGTTCAGTGGTAAATTTGATATCTCTTTCCTTCCCTTTTCTTCCTCCTTTTTTTTTTTTTTTTTTTTTTTTTTTTTACTTGTATGTATATAGCAGATTCATTTCATCTCGGATTGTTTAAGGACCCTTTCCTTTCGGGTTAACTTATCTTCTTTCGTTCTCTGATTAATGAACCTCGGTTTATTTTCGGAATGAGGAGCCCTAAAATTTCAGATTTGGAGAAAGAAACTTCTGAATAACGAACCCTATTACAGATTCAGACAACGAACATTGGACTATACCGAACCGTATAAGGGTAACGGACATTCTTCACGACGAACCTCCTCAGACCGATATTGACATTATTTCACTATTTCACTTTTATACCTTAACATGACTCAAAATGAAGACAGTGAAATTTGGACTATAACTGGTCGTGATTTGCACATAACAATACACAATACCTTGCAAAGGAGACGGTTACAAGTTACCGAATATTATTAGATTTGAAGTAAACAAATACAACCTATTTGACACAGTTTTAAGGTTTATGACGTTGAATGTATCACTACACAATAATTCTACGGAACGGAACAGGTACTTAAGTATATAGACAATTAACTTAATGTTACTAATGTTAACGGAATGGAAAAAACCTACGAGAAAGCTAATATACTTGTAAAGAAAAGGGAGGGAAAGAAAAAACAGAGGTAGAATTAAAACATGAGAGTAGAACACAGAAACATATATATACATATACATATTCATATACATATACATATACATATACATATGCGATAAAAACCTAAAATGGCGTTCTAGACTAAAAACGCTATTTTAGTTTTTATCACATATGTATATGTATATTCATATACATATACATATTCATATACATACATATACGTATACATTAGGAGTGCGTGCATGAACATATAATGCCCTACTTATAGGCAGTAAAGATGCATACATCAGGAGATGATGTACAATGATGTATGCAATCGGACTCTAGAGGGAAAAAAAAGAAAAAAGAAAGAACGAGGCCTCAAACAAATCTACCAAATGTACGGCAAATCAGCTCATACACGTTAGGTGACGTCGCTCAAAGCCGATGTTTCTTGTAGCGAACGGAGCTACGTGGTCATGGATATTGGATGTTTTTTCAATCTCAAAAACAGTTTGGGGGTAAAGTTACATCGTCTAAAAGATATCCAGTTTTGCTAGCTAGCCTCTTAGCTTTACGTAGATATCAAACTTGTCGTATTTCTAGATTCTCTACAAATTTCTGCTTTAAAGAGTTAAACGTCCAGTGGTGAAATTGATATTACTTCATCCTGTCATATCAAACACGCTAATACACTAAGAGTAATGAAATTCCCGTATACCTGCCTCAAAATGACACAAATTAAGGCATAAGACGTCCAATGGTCAAATTCATGTTTCTTTTCTTTCGGGGTTTGTGCTTTCAGCGATATCAGCTGTTATATGAATCACCATTTCCATTATTGTAGAAAGTTTCTCAAAATGATTTTTACCAAAATAAAATTTAGCTATTTTGAGTCAAAGCCTGTTCAACTTACGGTTGCAGGTTGGAGCGTCGCCAGACCATTGCACTCCACCGTTGTTGTCCGACTCGCAAGTTCGAGTGGGTTCGCCCGAAAGTTCGTAACCGTCGTTACAGCTATAGGTAGCCTCGCTTTCGAATGTTCTTGGATTATCTTGAACATTTCCATTGGCTGGATCATTCAGCTTTCCGCACGACTTACCTGTGTTTGCAAAATTTGTTAAGTATCTTAATATGATGATCATGTACATGGCTCACAGTGATAGAGTGTATTAGACGTTCAGTGGTAAATTTGATATCTCTTTCCTTCCCTTTTCTTCCTCCTTTTTTTTTTTTTTTTTTTTTTTTTTTTTTACTTGTATGTATATAGCAGATTCATTTCATCTCGGATTGTTTAAGGACCCTTTCCTTTCGGGTTAACTTATCTTCTTTCGTTCTCTGATTAATGAACCTCGGTTTATTTTCGGAATGAGGAGCCCTAAAATTTCAGATTTGGAGAAAGAAACTTCTGAATAACGAACCCTATTACAGATTCATACAACGAACATTGGACTATACCGAACCGCATAAGGGTAACGGACATTCTTCACGACGAACCTCCTCAGACCGATATTGACATTATTTCACTATTTCACTTTCATATCTTAACATGACACAAAATGAAGACAGTGAAGTTTGGACTATAACTGGTCGTGATTTGCACATAACAATACACTACCTTGTAAAGGAGACGGTTACAAGTTACTGAATATTATTAGATTTGAAGTAAGCAAATACAACCTATTCGAAACAGATTTAAGGTTTATGACGTTGAATGTATCACGACATAATTCTAGGGAACGAAACAGGTACTTAAGTATCTAGCCAATGAACTAAATGTTACTAATGTTAACGGAATGGAAGAAACCTTCTAGAAAGCTAATATACTTGTAAAGAAAAGGGAGGGAAAGAAAAAACAGAGGTAGAATTGAAACATGAAAGTAGAAAACAGAAATATACATATACATATACATATACATAAATATGTACATATACATATAAACGTATACATTAGGAGTGCGTGCATGAACATATATATAATGCCCTACTTATAGGCAGTAAAGGTGCATACATCAGGAGATGATGTACAATGATGTATGCAATCGGACATTTTAAAAAAAAGAAAAAAAAAAGAAATAACGAGGCCTCAAACAAATCTGCCAATTGTCCACACGTCGCCCATCTATAACTGGTTTATTTAGGAATGCAGAATACTCAACGTCAACTGCATACTCAATGGCAGGGTTGTAGGAATGGAATAGAATATTACCTTTTTATTTCATAGCATATTCAAATTGCAAAGATATTCTGTATTCATCAACTTGTACCAAAAAAAATAAAAAGGAAGAGGACGACAGATTAGGCTTCTTCGACCCACTGAAAACATTGTGTTCCATGGACTGTTCACCAGTTAGACAGTGGTTTCCGTGTATTGCGACAAATACTGAACTTGGTATTAAAGATAAGCTTTTAACAGCAGACATGTTACCAGGTTAAGGCGTTTCTTGCAAGTTGTACAAAGAGACTCACTTTCTTCTTCATTCTAAGTTATGTACCTAGCAACAGTTAGATGTGTTTGCAAGATTTGTTAAGTATCTGAATATGATGATTACATATATATGATTCAAAGTGATACAATGAAGACATCAGACTTTCAGTGGTCAAATTAATATCACTAATTTGTCCTACCATACAAACGTTACTATCAGAGTAATGAGTTAAAGAGTTAAACATCCAGTGGTAAAATTGATATTACTTCATCCTGTCATATTAAACAGGCTAATGCACTAAGAGTAATGAAATTCACGTATACCTGCCTCAAAATGATACAAATTAAGGCATAAGACGTCCGATGGTCAAATTAACGTTTCTTTTCTTTCGGAGTTTGTGCTTTCAGCGATATCAGCTGTTATATGAATCACCATTTCCATTATTGTAGAAAGTTTCTCAAAATCATTTTTACCAAAATAAAATAAAATTTAGCTATTTTGAGTGAAGGTCTCTTCAACTTACGATTGCAGGTTGGAGCGTCGCCAGACCATTGCACTCCACCGTTGTTGTCCGACTCGCACGTTCGAGTGGGTTCGCCCGAAAGTTCGTAACCGTCGTTACAGCTATAGGTAGCCTCGCTTTCGAATGTTCTTGGATTATCTTGAACGTTTCCATTGGCTGGATCATTCAGCTTTCCGCACGACTTACCTGTGTTTACAAAATTTGTTAAGTATCTTAATATGATGATCACATGTACATGGCTCAAAGTGATAGAGGGTATTAGACGGTCAGTGGTAAATTTGATATCAGTTTCCTTCACTTTTCTTCCTCCTTTTTTTTTTTTTTGACTTTAAAGACTACCTGGTATTATTTTTTCATCATTTCCATTATTACAGAAGTTTCTCAATATTTTATTCACGCAAGTTGCTTATGACCAGAATGTCCTTATTTCAGTGGAGAAAATTAGCCGCTCTTTATTACGGAAACTCTCGGCTTTCAGCTGTATAATAGCAGATTCATTCCATCTCGGATTGTTTACGAACCCTTTCCTTTCGGGTTAACTTATCTTCTTTCGTTCTCTGATTAATGAACCTCGGTTTATTTTCGGAATGAGGAGCCCTGAAATTTCAGATTTGGAGAAAGAACCTTCTGAATAACGAACCCTATTACAGATTCAGACAACGAACGTTGGACTATACCGAACCGCATAAGGGTAACGGACATTTTTCACGACTAACCTCCTGAGACTGACACTCACATTTTTTCACTATTCCACTTTCATATTTGAAAATGTCACAAAATGAACACATTGAAGTTCGGACTATAACTGGTCATGATTTGCACATAGCAATACACTACCTTGTAAAGGAGATATTTAAAAATACTGAATATTATTAAATTTGAAGTAAGCAAATACAACCATGGCACCCATAGAGGTTTATGACGTTGAATGTATCATGACATAATAATTCGAGGGAACGAAACAGGTACTTAAGTATCTAGGCAATGAAGTAAAGGTTACTAATGTTATTAAGGGAACGGAAGAAACCTACTAGAAAGCTAATAGGTTGGGAAAAAGGGAGGGAAAGAAAAATAGAGGTAGACTTGAAACATGAAAGTAGAGCATAGAAATGTACATATCCATAGGACCACGTGCATGAACATTATATGCCCTACTTATAGGCAGTACAGATACACACATCATTCAACTGAATTCTGGAGATGATGATTGTATGCAATCGACCTTTAAAAAAAAAACGACACCTCAAAAAAATCTGCTATTTTGTCCACATGCTGCGCATCTATAGGTTTACTCAGGAATACCCAACGTCTGCAGACTGGCAGGGTGGGAGGAATAGAAAATTAACCTCGCTTTGTTTTTCGTAGCATAATCAAATTGCAAAGATATTCTGTATCATCAATTTGTACCCAAAAAAATAAAAAGGAAGAGGACGACAGATTAGGCTTCTTCGACCCACTGAAAACATTGTGTTCCATGTACTGTAGTTAGACAGTGGTTTCTGTGTATTGCGACAAATACTGAACTTGGTATTAAAGATAAGTTTTTAACAGCAGACATGTTACCAGGTTAAGGCGTTTCTTGCAAGTTGTACAAAGAGACTCACTTTCTTCTTCATTCTAAGTTATGTACCTAGCAACAGTTAGCTGTGTTTGCAAGATTTGTTAAGTATCTGAATATGATGATTACATATATATGATTCAAAGTGATAAAATGAAGACATCAGACTTTCAGTGGTCAAAATTATATAATATCACTAATTTGTCCTACCATACAAGCGTTACTATCAGAGTAATGAGTTAAAGAGTTAAACGTCCAGTGGTAAAATTGATATTACTTTATCCTGTCATATTAAACACGCGTATACACTAAGAGTAATGAAATTCACGTATACCTGCCTCAAAATGATACAAATTAAGGCATAAGACGTCCAATGGTCAAATTCATGTTTCTTTTCTTTCCGGGTTTGTGCTTTCAGCGATATCAGCTGTTATATGAATCACCATTTCCATTATTGTAGAAAGTTTCTCAAAATGATTTTTACCAAAATAAAATTTAGCTATTTTGAGTCAAAGCCTGTTCAACTTACGGTTGCAGGTTGGAGCGTCGCCAGACCACTGCACTCCACCGTTGTTGTTCGACTCGCAAGTTCGGGTGGGTTCGCCCGAAAGTTCGTAACCGTCGTTACAGCTATAGGTAGCCACGCTTTCGAATGTTCTTGGATTATCTTGAACATTTCCATTTGCTGGATCATTCAGCTTTCCGCACGACATACCTGTGTTTGCAAAATTTGCTAAGTATCTTAATATGATGATCACATGTACATGGCTCAAAGTGATAGAGGGTATTAGACGTTCAGTGGTAAATTTGGTATCACTTTCCTTCCCTTTTCTTCCTCCTTTTTTTTGTGACTTTAAAGACTACCTGGTATAATTTTTGTCATCATTTCCATTATTATAGATGTTTCTCACCATTTTATTCACGCAAGTTGCTTATGACCAGAATGTCCTTATTTCAGTGGAGAAAATTAGCAGCTCTTTATTACGGAAACCCTCGGCTTTTACCTGTATGTATATATCAGATTCATTTCATCTCGGATTCTTTAAGAACCCTTTCCTTTCGGGTTAACTTATCTTCTTTCGTTCTCTGATTAATGAACCTCGGTTTATTTTCGGAATGAGGAGCCCTGAAATTTCAGATTTGGAGAAAGAAACTTCTGAATAACGAACCCTATTACAGATTCATACAACGAACATTGGACTATACCGAACCGTATAAGGGTAACGGACATTCTTCACGACGAACCTCCTCAGACCGATATTGACATTATTTCACTATTTCACTTTTATACCTTAACATGACTCAAAATGAAGAGAGTGAAATTTGGACTATAACTGGTCGTGATTTGCACATAACAATACACTATACCTTGCAAAGGAGACGGTTACAAGTTCCCGAATATTATTAGATTTGAAGTAAGCAAATACAACCTACTTGACACAGTTTTAAGGTTTATGACGTTGAATGTATCACTACACAATAATTCTACGGAACGGAACAGGTACTTAAGTATATAGACAATTAACTTAATGTTACTAATGTTAACGGAATGGAAGAAACCTACGAGAAAGCTAATATACTTGTAAAGGAAAGGGAGGGAAAGAAAAAACAGAGGTAGAATTAAAACATGAGGGTAGAACACAGAAACATATATATACATATACATATTCATATACATATACATATACATATACATATGTGATAAAGACCTAAAATGGCGTTCTAGACTAAAAACGCTATTTTAGGTTTTTATCACATATGTATATGTATATTCATATACATATACATATTCATATACATACATATACGTATACATTAGGAGTGCGTGCATGAACATATAATGCCCTACTTATAGGCAGTAAAGATGCATACATCAGGAGATGATGTACAATGATGTATGCAATCGGACTCTAGAAAAAAAAAAGAAAAAAGATTGAACGAGGCCTCAAACAAATCTACCAAATGTACGGCAAATCAGCTCATACACGTTAGGTGACGTCGCTCAAATCCGATGTTTCTTGTAGCGAACGGAGCTACGTGGTCATGGATATTGGATGTTTTTTCCATCTCAAAAACAGTTTGGGGGTAAAGTTACATCGTCTAAAAGATATCCAGTTTTGCTAGCTAGCTTCTTAACTTTACGTAGATATCAAACTTGTCATGTTTCTAGATTCTCTACAAATTTCTGCTTTAAAGAGTTAAACGTCAAGTGGTAAAATTGATATTACTTCATCCTGTCATATCAAACACGCTAATACACTAAGAGTAATGAAATTCACGTATACCTCCCTCAAAATGATACAAATTAAAGGAGACCTCCGGATGATTTTCAGATTTTTATATTTAAACAACTATAAATTAGTTATACTGAGGACAGAGTTTCAGAATTTGTGATAATTGGGATGAAGAATAAGAATATTTTCAAAATCCAGAACAAATTCCAATGAACAAGGATGATGACATGGCAGAGTCACAATAAGAATCCATGAGTTGGGGCTCAAGGAACCAGAACAAAAGAAGAAGGCATGCATACATTATACACAGGTGAACTCGCAAGCAAGCGGTATTGTAATGGAATTACACTGCTACATTTCTGAAATATGTGAACCTCCTATGTCATCATCCTTGTTCAGTGTAATTTGTTTGAGATTTTTCAAAGTATTGTTTCTCCGCTCAAGAACCACAATAAATTCCATAAATATATACATGGAGTTGTCGATTTATGTACTACATGATGTGAAATTATGAAAATCGTCTGGAATGTCCCTTTAAGGCATGAGACGTCCAATGGTCAAATTCATGTTTCTTTTCTTTCCGGGTTTGTGCCTTCAGCGATATCAGCTGTTATATGAATCACCATTTCCATTATTGTAGAAAGTTTCTCAAAATCATTTTTACCAAAATAAAATTTAGCTATTTTGAGTCAAAGCCTGTTCAACTTACGGTTGCAGGTTGGAGCGTCGCCAGACCACTGCACTCCACCGTTGTTGTTCGACTCGCAAGTTCGAGTGGGTTCGCCCGAAAGTTCGTAACCGTCGTTACAGCTATAGGTAGCCTCGCTTTCGAATGTTCTTGGATTATCTTGAACATTTCCATTTTCTGGATCATTCAGCTTTCCGCACGACCTACCTGTGTTTGCAAAATTTGTTAAGTATCTTGATATGAAGATCACATGTACATGGCTCAAAGTGATAGAGGGTATTAGACGTTCAATGGTAAATTTAATATCACTTTCCTTCCCTTTTCTTCCTCCTTTTTTTGTGACTTTAAAGACTACCTGGTATAATTTTTGTCATCATTTCCATTATTATAGAAGTTTCTCAACATTTTATTCACGCAAGTTGCTTATGACCAGAATGTCCTTATTTCAGTGGAGAAAATTAGCAGCTCTTTATTACGGAAAGCCTCGGCTTTTACCTGTATGTATATAGCAGATTCATTTCATCTCGGATTCTTTAAGAACCCTGTCCTTTCGGGTTACCTTATCTTCTTTCGTTCTCTGATTAATGAACCTCGGTTTATTTTCGGAATGAGGAGCCCTGAAATTTCAGATTTGGAGAAAAGAACCTTCTGAATAACGAACCCTATTACAGATTCAGACAACGAACGTTGGACTATACCGAACCGTATAAGGATAACGGACATTCTTCACGACTAACCTCCTGAGACTGAAACTGACATTTTTTCACTCTTCCACTTTCATATTTGAACATGTCACAAAATGAACATATTGAAGTTCGGACTATAACTGGTCATACAACTGACATTTTTTCACTCTTCCACTTTCATATTTGAACATGTCACAAAATGAACATATTGAAGTTCGGACTATAACTGGTCATGATTTGCACATAACAATACACTACCTTGTAAAGGAGACATTTAAAAATACCGAATATTATTAAATTTGAAGTAAGCAAATACAACCAATTTGACACCCAGGTTTATGACGTTGAATTTATCATGACATAATAATTCGAGGGAACAAAACAGGTACTAAAGTATCTAGGCAGTGAAGTAAAGGTTACTAATGTTATTAACGGAACGGAAGAAACCTACTAGAAAGCTAATAGGTTGGGAAAAAAGGAGGGAAAGAAAAATAGAGGTAGACTTAAACATGAAAGTAGAGCATAGAAATATACATATACATAGGAGCACGTGCATGAACATTAGGTTATGCCCTACTTATAGGCAGTACAGATGCACACATCATTCAACTGAATTCTGGAGATGGTGATTGTATGCAATCGACCTTTAAAAAAAAAACGACACCTCAAACAAATCTGCTATTTTGTCCACATGTCGCGCATCTACTGGTTTACTCAGGAGTACCCAACGTCTGCAGACTGGCAGGGTGGGAGGAATAGAAAATTAACCTCGCTTTGTTTTTCGTAGCATAATCAAATTGCAAAGATATTCTGTATTCATCAACTTGTACCCAAAAAAATAAAAAGGAAGAGGACGACAGATTAGGCTTCTTCGACCCACTGAAAACATTGTGTTCCATGTACTGTGAGTTAGTTAGACAGTGGTTTCTGTGTATTGCGACAAATACTGAACTTGGTATTAAAGATAAGTTTTTAACAGCAGACATGTTACCAGGTTAAGGCGTTTCTTGCAAGTTGTACAAAGAGACTCACTTTCTTCTTCATTCTAAGTTATGTACCTAGCAACAGTTAGCTGTGTTTGCAAGATTTGTTAAGTATCTGAATATGATGATTACATACACATGGTTCAAAGTGATACAATTAAGACATCAGACTTTCAGTGGTCAAATTGATATCACTGATCTGTCCTACCATACAAACGTTACTATCAGAATAATGAGTTAAAGAATTAAACGTCCAGTGGTAAAATTGATATTACTTTATCCTGTCATATTAAACACGCTTATACACTAAGAGTAATGAAATTCACGTATACCTGCCTCAAAATGATACAAATTAAGGCATAAGACGTCCGGTGGTCAAATTGATGTTTCTTTTCTTTCCGGGTTTGTGCTTTTCACCGATATCAGCTGTTATCTGACTCACCATTTCCATTATTGTAGAGAGTTTCTAGAAATGATTTTTACCAAAATAAAATTTAGCTATTTTGAGTCAAAGTCTGTTCAACTTACGGTTGCAGGTTGGAGCGTCGCCAGACCATTGCACTCCACCGTTGTTGTTCGACTCGCAAGTTCGAGTGGGTTCGCCCGAAAGTTCGTAACCGTCGTTACAGCTATAGGTAGCCTCGCTTTCGAATGTTCTTGGATTATCTTGAACATTTCCATTTGCTGGATCATTCAACTTTCCGCACGACATACCTGTGTTTACAAAATTTGTTAAGTATCTTAATATGATGATCACATGTACATGGCTGAAAGTGATAGAGGGTATTAGACGTTCAGTGGTAATATTGATATCAGTTTCCTTCACTTTTCTTCCTCCTTTTTTTTTTTTGACTTTAAAGACTACCTGGTATAATTTTGTCATCATTTCCATTATCATAGAAGTTTCTCAATATTCAATCACGAAAGTTGCTTATGACCAGAATGTCCTTATTTCAGTGGAGAAAATTAGCAGCTCTTTATTACGGAAACCCTCGGCTTTTACCTGTATATAGCAAATTCATTTCATCTCGGATTCTTTAAGAACCCTTTCCTTTCGGGTTAACTTATCTTTTTTCGTTCTCTGATTAATGAACCTCGGTTTATTTTTGGAATGAGGAGCCCTAAAATTTCAGATTTGGAGAAAGAAACTTCTGAATAACGAACCCTATTACAGATTCATACAATGAACATTGGACTATACCGAACCGTGTAAGGGTAACGGACATTCTTCACGACGAACCTCCTCAGACCGATATTGACATTATTTCACTATTTCACTTTTATACCTTAACATGACTCAAAACAATACACATAACAATACACTACCTTGTAAAGGAGACAGTTACAAGTTACCGAATATTATTAGATTTGAAGTAAGCAAATACAACCTATTCGACACAGATTTAATGTTCATGACGTTGAATGTATCATGACATAATAATTCTAGGGAACGAAACAGGTACTTAAGTATCTAGGCAATGAACTAAATGTTACTAATGTTAACGGAACGGAAGAAACCTACTAGAAAGCTAAGGGAAGGAAAGAAAAAACAGAGGTAGAATTGAAACATGAAAGTAGAAAACAAAAATATACATATACATATACATATTAAAACATATACATAAACATATACATATACATATACGTATACATTAGGAGTGCGTGCATGAACATATACATAATGCCCTACTTATAGGCAGTAAAGGTACATACATCAGGAGATGATGTACAATGATGTATGCAATCGGATTTTAAAAAAGAAAGAAAAAAGAAAGAACGAGGCCTCAAACAAAGAATCTGCCAATTGTCCACACGTCGCCCATCTATAACTGGTTTACTTAGGAATGCAGAATACTCAACGTCAACTGCATACTCAATGGCAGGGTAGTAGGAATGGAATAGAACATTGCCTTTTTATTTCATAGCATAATCAAATTGCAAAGATATTCTGTATTCATCAAATTATACAAAAAGAAATAAAAAGGAAGAGGACGACAGATTAGGCTTCTTCGACCCACTGAAAACATTGTTTTCCATGGACTGTAGTTAGACAGTGGTTTATTGCGACAAATACTGGATTGAGAAGGTATATCTCATTTTCTGATTGACGATCACCCCCTCCCCCAATATAAACGAATTTTGCATATTTGGAATCCTGTGAAATTTCGTAATAACTAACAATAAATAACAAATAAATTTATGCATAATTTAAACGCTAACTCATTTATATAAAAAAAAAAACGATTTGTTAATAAAAAAAATGAACTAAGCTTTGTTAAACCAATAGTCAAATCAGATTCGTCAATCAAAGAATTAAAACTCCACATACCTTACTTCATTTAATGCCAGTATTCTCTCCGAAAGAGAAATAAAAATGAAAGAAACTTTTGTTTTTGCAAAAGTAAAAATATGTTCTTTAGAAGAAAAATCATTGCATAGATTCGTGCATTGCCTGGTAATCATGGAGATGAAATTATCTACAATCCGTTGTGTTGATGCCCCAATGGTTCATCATAATGGATAGTCTTCCAATGCAGTAACTGTCAAACGATGATTTTGTGGAAGCAGTTCTTGCCAGTAATTATACTACGTCTCCCAAAACAAATAAGGTGTTTTTGAGTCTGATGTTATTCATCGTTTACATGAGCAAATGCCCGACTTACATTTGATATAAATGACGAAAATGATGCAGCTGTACCTCATATAACCACTGAATATGTTTTACCACAACAACTGATACCCCGCGAAACCTTTACTTCACGAAATGATTTTTCTGTAATGCATCATACTGTGAGAAGTTTAAGTGAAAATTTTGATCAATTAGAATTACTTTTAAATCTTTCATCAGTTACTTTTTCAGTCATTGGTCTTTGCGAAACTTGGTTGCATGATCCGCTTCATTCGCTTGTCTGTATTGAAGGTTACACTCTAGTTTCAAAGGATAGAACACGTAAGCATGGTGGTGGTGTGGCCTTGTTTGTTAAAGATGATGTCAAGTTTAATGTTATGGAAAAATTTTGCCAAGTCTCTGATATGACTGAATGTGTCTTTATAGAAATTGTAATACCAGATGCGAAAAACCTTATAGTTGGCGAGGTTTACAGGCCACCAAATAGTAATTTGAACGATTTTGTTGATGTATTGCAAACTATACTTGACTCTCCCTCTCTCATGAACAAGCATTGTATATTGATGGGAGACTTTAATATTAATCTATTTCATTTTAATGAAAAGCCCCAGTGTCAGGAATTTTTAGATACAATGATGTACAATTCATTTATACCTTGTATCACGAAACCAACAAGGGTTTCTGGTACAACTTCGTCACTAATTGACAACATATTTACAAATTTATCTCACGTTGCCGATCAAGGAATCATTGTTTCTGATATATCGGATCACCTCCCTATATTTGTGACGTTACATAATATTTTTGAAAAAGAAAGTAAAACAAATGATAATAAAAAGGGATTTCGATTAATATCACAATAACGTATAGAAAGTTTTAAATTGAGTCTTGATCATACCGACTGGTCTATTGTTTATAATACGAATGACGCTGATATAGCTTTTGATATATTCAATGAAATTGTTTTGCGTTTATAAATGATGCTAATTTCCCAGTTTCTTTGGTCAAATCGAATTACAAAAAAAAAAAAAAATCCCAAGAAGTCTTTGGATCACCAAATCAATTTTGAGATCTATTAATCGTAAGAATAATTTATTTTATAGATATAAGTCTATTGTGTGGCACAGAAGAAGCAAAACGCAAATACTCAGCTTACCGAAATACATTGACTTCTGTGCTACGTAAAGCTAAAAAAAAAAAAGATTATTTTCCTGCACAATTTCAAATCCATAAAAATGATATCAAGTCTACTTGGAAAGTTATGAATGATGTATTAAAAAAAGAATGACGGAAAGAAACTGGGAATTGATAAAATAATACAAAATGGAACGATAATTGATGACTCCCATGGTATTGCTGAAGCATTCAACACGCATTTTGTAAATATTGGGTCAAATCTGGCCAGAAAGTATTCCACTAACGAAAAAAAAAATCATTCATTTCTTGTGAATCCCAATCCTAGTCCTATGTTTTTCATGCCCGTAGATGAATTGGATGTTATTGATGTTGTAAATAATTTTAAAGCTAAAAAAAGCTCAGGTTATGACGGTATTTCAATGTTTCTTCTTAAACAAATTATTTATGAAGTAGCCGCACCTTTGACCCATGTATTCAAGTTGTCTTTACTGACTGGTGTTTTTCTAAGTAAAATGAAAGTTGCCAAGATTATTCCTGTTTTTAAGAAGGGCAGTCAGGACGACCTGGGCAATTACAGACCTATATATCTTTTATCATCATTCTCCAAAGTACTTGAAAAAGTTGTCTACCTCCGAACTATCAAGTTTGTAAATGATCATAATATCTGAGTAGACACTCAATTTGGTTTTCGGAAAAAACATTCGACTACTCACGCCGTTTTGTTGCTAAAAGATAAAGTTGTTCAAGCTATCGAAGCTAAATCTCACACTGTCACGACTGTGGAGTTTTTCTGGATCACTCCAAGGCGTTTGACACAATTGATCATGAAATATTACTGTACAAACTGTCTCATTATAGGATTCGTGGCAGCGCCTTGGAGTGGTTCAGAGATCACCTCACAGATCGATCACAATTTGTACATATTAGTGATTCTGATTCAAGCACAGGAAATATAACATGTGGTGTTCCACAAGGATCTCTTTTGGGACCACTTCTTTTTGTTATGTACATAAATGATTTGCCCAGGTCGTCCGCACTCCTTTCTTTCCTCTTGTTTGCGGACGATTCAAGCCTTTTTCTGACGCACAAAAATCCTGCTGAGTTACTTGATATGCTTAACGTGAGTTGACTCACGTTAATGATTGGATTCAAAGTAACAAATTATCCCTAAATCTAAACGAAACTAATTTTTATGGTGTTAAGTAATACAATTACTTGTTTACCTGGCTCAATTTCAATCAAAGGGGTAAACTTACAACAGACAAATTCAGTTAAATTTCTTGGCCTTTTAATTATTGATTGTAAATTATCTTGGCAGGAACAAACAAATCATTTATGTAAGTTACTATCAAGAAATTTGGGTGTTATACAGAAGCTTAAGCATGTTTTCCCCATATATATATTACGTATACCTTATATTCGACTTTGTTACTGCCGTATCTTCATTATAGCATACTGGCCTGGGGAAATTGTTCCAAAATACGCCTGTAGTCTATCTTCAGAATACAAAAGCGAGCTATGAGGATTATCAATTATACAAATTATTTAGCACCGACAAGCCCACTTTTCAAAAGTAATGCCTCTTAAAGATTTTTGACATATATTCTTACTCCCTTGGGATATTTATGTACCAGTTATCAAACTAAAGGCGAATTACCTTATGGTTTCACTCCCATGTTTGTAAAAAATAAAGTTATACACTCCTACCCTACAAGACAGGAAAATTCATTTCACCTTTTCCCCATAAGAACTGCATTTGTCCTTAAAACAATAGTACATACAGGTCCGACATTCTGGAATAGCCTTGACTCTAACATCACTGAATCGTTGTCACTGAATTGTTTTAAACGTAAACTAAAAAAAAAAAAAAATCCCTCGTGCAGGCTTATGTCTAATCATACAACATGCAATTTTACTCGAACTCTCTCTTCTTTATCATATTCGTCGTTTATTAGGTATTCCAGGTTTGCTTTTCGTTCTTTTCACTGAGTCATTTATGTCAAGGCTATTCCTGAATTAATGAATCATTATCATGTGCATTTTTTGCGCATTCTTACAGTTACGTAACTATATTGCTCGGGTGACAAGGAATCTTGTAAGCGCAATACAGGTGGCAACTTAGTATTTCGTTATGCTCTCGTATATTTTATTTCTTTCTCTTGCTCTTTTTGCTCTCTTTTCTTTTACGTACGTCCCTTTCCTTCCTTTCAGTTTTCGTTACTAGGTTGTTTAAGAAGACCAACATTTTTATCTATACAGGGACCTATACATTACAAGCTTTGCTTTTTAGTAGGTCCCCACATTTCATTTTTGTAAAATTGTCTTCTCTTGTATTCTTTGTAATTACGACGCTATGTCCAGTCTTATGTTCAATCGATTGTATCATGTTATTTGAGTTTTGAGATGTGGAACAATAAAATCAAATCAAATCAAATCAAATCAAATCAAGATTGGCTGTTCAATGTAGTTTTATGTTTATTTAGGGGTGTTTTTTAATGCCATTTTCGGATTAGCAAAGCTTATGACATCTTCTAACCAATGAAATATCAAGCAATGATATTCAAACCTCAAGGTTGTGACAGACACTAAAGACAAGGCATTTCATTCCTCCTATGTAATATGTGAACAGATTTGAAATTGAGGACAGAAAAAAAAAAATCAGCATGGTCATGCAAATGACCGCTTGTTTGTTTCTCTGCAGTTTTAATAGATACATGTAACATTAAAAGTCGTACTCTCTTTGTAACTACCATGGAATGCTTTGCGATCAAACGAGGGAGAATGTCATACTCACGCCGACATGAACCAGGACCAGCAGTCCATGATGGCTGGGCATTAAAGTCAGCGACTGGGTCATTGGTCTTGGCGGGTAGTTTGCAGGTGATGGTTTTCTGTCCCCCCTCGTCTTCGAATCCTGGGTTGCAGGAATATGTGACTGTCTCTCCAATTAGACGTCCGTTCCCTGTTCTACTCCCGTTATCGAGCTCAGGAGGTTCGCCGCAAGATTTTTCTGAGCATTGACCAAAGAGATATAATTATACTGCATATACAGAGGATCTTCAAAATATCCCATATAAAGGATATCCCGGTCCATTTCAAACTTTCTCCAATCAATACTTCAACGTTTCGAGCATATCAATTTCGTCCGAATGCGGTCACGGTGTAAAATCAGATTTTCAGATTCGTCTTTGGGCGTTCAGTGTCAGTATGAAATCAGCGATCTTGGCAAAATCAATTTGACGCTACGAGTAATGGTATGCGTTAACCTGCATTCACATTGGTAAATTCGAAACATCTTTGTAACTGTTTTTACGGTCATTCAAGTTCGTTAATGAGCAAGCATATTTGAAATAACTGCAATCTTACTGTATACAAAGTTGTGAGTTTCGTATCGGGGTCTGGGAGCTCTAGTTCACGTCAATACATACTGCATGACACTATTTGCCACAGAACAGCACAGGCGCCTATATCAATATATTATATTGTGTATAAACATATTATATACACAAAAAATTATATATAAATAAATATATATATATATATTATTATATACATATATATTATATACATATATATTATATATAATCATATGAAATTGATACTCATCAACACAGCATTTGAATGAAATCCGTCAAGAAATATGGCAGGTGTTGTGCACAGAATGATGACACGTTCCAGGGGAAACATTCAGACAGTGAAACTACAGTCATACCTATTTTACAGATGGACGTATAAACCAATTATTTCGAAACACAAGATACCAACATTGTATATCTCCTCGCACTATGCACAACCATTTTCTCAATAAACTCATAGTACTAAGAAGCTGGATATAACTTACTGTTGACAAAGATTGTGAACTCAGCTTCGCACGTGTTGCCAAACGCATCCGAAGCTGTACAAGTGAAAACACAGTCGGCAGTAAAATCGTAGGCACGACCTAGCTTCAGATTGCATGAAACGGTCACAGGTCCGTTTGCGTCCTGGGCATTCCACTCATTGACATACACCCTTATCTGGTCCGTTCCGTCGATAATGGAGTAATACTCATCTTCCCTCTTGTCGAAACGAGGGCATGTGATATCTGTAGGAAGAACACATAGGTTATATTACCGCAACATCACAGATAAAGAAGTTACAGTTCGAAAGCATTCTCATTTCCATTGAATAAACACAGAAAATCATATAATATAATTCAATTCAATTCAAAGTTTATTTCATTTTTCGACAAAACATATAAGTTACACTTCTTTTGACAACAGAATATAAGGTAAACAGAACATTATGTATCGAAGAGAATGTAAAACAATTGAAGAGGACCTTATAGTAATTATATATTGTATAAAAAAAACAGAAGTGATCAAAATAAAGTACATGTATAACTTTGCTTAAAGTGCGAAAAATGGAGAGACCCACTAAAAAGACAGAGCTTGTAGAATGTGGGCCCCTCTGTGTATATACAATGTATAGGAAGAATATATTTGTGATAATTGCGAAAACGTAAGCCAACAAAGTGATAAAATGAAGAAAACATAAATGCATTTTATATATACATATATATATATATATATATATATATATGAATAGTACAAATGAAATAAGGATGAGAATGGAAATGATGGGTCCCACTAAAAAGCATAAAGCTTGTACGATAGGGGAACCTCATAAGATAATGAATAATGAATTAATGAAACGACAAAGAGATATGAAACAAAATCAAAGTAACCAACTACGACTACAACATGTGCTATCGTGGACACAAGCAAAATGAATTCCATGATGGAAGAGTAATTATAAGATACAACCTGGATTGAATATATTGCAAAGAATTGTGTACATACACCGGCAAGAATGCAGAAGAGCGACCATAAAAGAAGGAAAAAATAGACACAGTGATGGTGTACTAGTATACGGTACAATAACAGAACAGAAACCATTGCTTGAGTCTACGAAGGCAATTGTAGAGGGCAACATAGAGCATTTTGACTGTGGATGAGAAAGACGTTCCATTTATGACAGACTAAAAGGAAAACCCGATTGTACACAATGATTTCTTTCTTTTTTTTTCCCCGAAGTTACCTGATTTCAACATAGTAGTATAAAAGATCAAGATCGGCTTCAAGGTTACAAGCTTAGAAACATAATACATGCAAAGCAAAACAATTTGTCATGTATACAATTTCTGGTAATCGGCAAGGAGAGAGACACGTTGAGCTACTCCCACAAGCATACAAAAACACTTGATAACCACGCCCAGCAATAAGTACAACTGAAGAGTATAGGTACAGCTGTACAGCTGTATAACCACAGTGAGCACCAACTAAAACACGCCAAAAGGAGGTCTCCCGTGAAGCAGACGATGTTGTTCGCATTGATATCGAGTTTAATACGAGCTACGGTCGATTTATAGACGTGGCAGGACGCGGGGAAAAAATCGGAACGGCGTCGGACGCGGTAAAAAGTTTTGAACTGCTCAAAATTTTATTCCGCGGACAACCACGGGCGGCACACGTGGTAAAGACGTGCAACACACGTGAAACACACGTGATAATCCGTGTTCCGACAGTGATTAAAACTTGGGGAAACGCGAAAGTTTAGCGGTCCAGTGTCACGGGCAGAGCACGGTCATCTGACGCGTGTTATGCGTTGGTATCATGGGAAATAGCATGTGTTTAGCGGCTTATCACTGACAAATGGATTTTTCCGAGTACATACAAGTGGCTGGACGTGGTTAACCGTGCTTAGGCAGTGCTTCAGCAGTGGAACAGTCGCCAGCCGCCATACCCCGTACAAAGCACGGCCAAACCAAAATTGACCAAAAGAATTACCACTAACGACCACGTCCACCAGATTTTCATAACTTTTTGTAGGTGATTTAGACGTGGAGTGTTGTGTAACCGGTGCTTAAAGGCAGTAGATGGCATAATGAACAATGAACACGTATCATTATGGACGCTCTTCTCACAGTCAGATAATTCCACCTGAACTTCAGCACTACGTTTCGATTTTTTTTTTAAGTTGAAGCGTCTATATACACGATTATACTATATAGATATTACAAAAAACATTTCCACTTTTGATCCTTTGTAATTGACATTAATATGCCCCATAGCTGAAAAGTGTACAATTTTGTTTGAGGTAATTTGAAAATAAAAGCGTAAATCAGTTTCATTAAATTTAAGATTTATTTTAAGTTAGGTTTCAGACTTTGCTATATTTTCAACCCTCTGTACAAAGCTTTAAATTTGCACAAAAGTCAGTTGGTGTGTATGGGAGTGTGTGGTTAACACCCATACACTGGCCGTAATTAATTGCCAAGGTTGAATGCTCTATTATGTATTATTTCATTCCACAATCACCGATCACAGCTAGTCTTTATTCATCCTGAAAATTAATGTAGTGTATGCAAGCACATGAAAACATGTGCTTCTCTTTTCCATGTGCATGCTCTTTACCCTTAAGATGAATTCAGACAAGCAGTAGCAAGGGCAATCCATCATGAATTATTAATCAAGCATCCATGTGCCTTGCGGCAACAGGCTAGAAGCCTCAGCAGAGCTCTGAAAGGGTGGTATTCATGTATATTGTCTTGGGTCATTGTTAGCACACACTCACATACACATCACGGGTTCTTGTGTAAAGTTCAATTTTGTACAGACGGTTCAAATTTGACCAAAATCTGGAACTTAACGTTAAAATTAATCGTGGATTTAACGGAACTGATTCCTACTCTCGTATTCAAATTACCTCCAACCAAATTTTACACTATGCAGCTATTACTCATATCCGTGGTAGTGTTATCTGATGGGTTACAGCTCGTTATTCCAAAGGTTCGTTATTCCGAAGGTTCGTTATTCCGAAAATGTGATGAGGATTGTTATTCCGAAGGGGTTCATTGAACCAAAAATGAAATACGATTCGTTATTCCGAAGGTTCGTTAATCCAAAAATAAAACGCTGCTCGTTATTCCGAAGATTCGCTACGGACCCTATATAATTTCGGATCAACGAACCTTCGGAATAACGACCCCTATTTCATTTTCGGATTAACGAATCTTCGGAATAACGAACCTTCCGAATAACGCCACAAATGTTCGGACTAACGAACCCTTTTTCATTTTCGGATTAACGAACCTCTAGGTATAAGGAATTTGTGTGTTTCGGATTAACAAACCTTCGGAATAACGAACAGCACCCATCTGATGTATAGTTTTCGAACTATTAAAGATCAACCGTGGGAAATGTTTTTTTGTAACACCTAGTATACATGTATGTACCTTTACAGACGGGAACGGAATCCCACGACGGATCGTCCTCACTTCCAGCGCCTTCAACGCACGTGGCAGTGCTGGCTCCCTGCAGATCAAAACCTTCGTGGCAGGAAAAGGATGCCTCTCCACCGATTGAGTTACCCGATAGGACTACACTGCCATGCTCTAATGTGATGTCTTGACATAGCTTTTCTGTGGTCAGAGAGAATATTTTACATGGAATGAGACCCGATGTTGATTAAGCAATCCCAGTGAAAAAGGTGCAATAACAATTGTTATAACTAGCATTTGCGTGGACGAGTGCATTAATTTACCGATATTCACACAGCTGTGGCAGTAATAGGATTGATATCTAGGGGTGCGTTCGAGCGCTCTAAAGCGAACCAAAGCGTACCGTACCGTACCATGCCATATCAGTTTTGGAGCGTTCGAGCGCAGCTCTGTTGAGAAAGCGTACCTCACGAGTTATATTTTTTAGAAACGGTCACGCATTTTTGAAGCAAAAAAGTTATTCACCTGGCCCTTGAACTACTTACAGCTGTCGTGAACTAAGAGAATATGTCTTGCATCAGTGATGTATGCGCATGATACGCACAGTCATGCTTTACAGCGAACTTTTGGTACGCTATTGGAGCATATCGGGAAGCAGTCCACTTTTGTCTCGGTACATTACGGTACGGTACACTTTAGGAGCGTTCGAGTGTTCCTCGCGGGTACGGTACGGTACGGTTCGCTTTAGGAGAGCTCTCGAACCCACCCTAGGATACGGGGTACCGCTGGACCTCTCGAGACACATTTAGTGTTTGTAATATTGATCATTCTCTTTCTATACAACCCCTCCACCACCACCCAATAGGGCCTACAATATTATTTGTAACCTAGCAATAGTATACGTAGTTTAGCCAGCTCATTACGATGGTGATTATGCCTGCATTGGTCTGGCAGAACTACGTATCTTCTAAAGAAAAAAAAAACGGTCAAAAATCTCCAAATATGTGATTATGATGCATAATTCGGGTTACACAAAACAAAAGTTTCCTCTTTGTAAGAGAACACAATGTATTTGGATTCAAACAATGTAGAGAAAGGAGAGATATGATATTCAACCACAGGTTCCAGGGCACTGCTGTCCAGCCATTAATAACGTTCGATGTTTGATATGTAAGATTTACTAAGATTTAAGATTTAAGTTCACATATTTCATACATTATGTTCGTAGCACCATTATACGTCCGTCGCCTCTAATACTCCGACACACAACCGCATAACGACAGTCCAACAAGTCGGCCAACGATATCTCAAGAGTTCCTTCCTTTCGTTCTGCAATACGTTCATCGGAGGGACTACGTAAACTCCATGCCCAAAAGGCAATTCTGATTCGTCATTTAATTTTGTAAACATAATCATAGTCTTATGATATACTGTGAAAATTCGTACTTTGTCTAAATTGACAACATTTTTTTTCTTTTTTTTTTTAGTTATAGAGATAAGATTCATAACAATATGCTTGAATAAGAAGGAGGCTTTTGGCGCAAGCGTCTCAGTCTATTTGGCTGGCAATATAGCCTCCATCATCAGTATTCTTGCTTCAATTTGGACTCCGCGGACTCTTATAACGGCGCCAGTGTCGTCGACAAAGACTTATAGAGAGGAGAACGAGCTTACCAACGCATTTCGGGACTTCCCTGTCCCAGGCACCCTGAAAGTCCACCTCTATGCATTTGAGATGTCCAGGTCCCGCCAACTTGAATCTGTTACTCGTACACCTTACTGTGAATTCATCGTCGATGTCGTACGTGGCCTTGTCGTTGGTCGCAATTTCCACGCCCGGGGGCATCCATGGTTTAACACATGCTACATGAGTGTGAAATCATACGGGATTGCGTTTCATGTCATGCTATAATAACAATTGGTCTTTAGTATCATGAAGCGTCTACCATTTTTCTTTGTTTGTTTTTATCTTTATATAAACCTCTTAATAGTTAGATGAAGCGTCTACCATTTTTCTTTGTTTGTTTTTATCTTTATATAAACCTCTTAATAGTTAGATGATATTTACATTGGCCCAAGACAACTAAAAATTCATATCCGGCCACCAAACTCTCAGAAAGTGAAATCTTTTGGTGGCGAGATTGGGCAATTAAAGCTCATGAAAAGAGGACATTTTTTTTTTTCTTCAGTGCCACTACATTCATTTTCTTATTTTTTTTTTTCGGGCGGCGACATTTCATATGTAATAAAGTTTGAGGAAAATTGGACAATCGATGCAAAA
Source organism: Diadema setosum (assembly GCA_033980235.1). Lineage (NCBI taxonomy): Eukaryota > Metazoa > Echinodermata > Echinoidea > Diadematoida > Diadematidae > Diadema > Diadema setosum. The sequence continues at coordinate 30,718,943 of CM067061.1, read as the reverse complement.
GTTATGAATTTTCAAAATTTTTGTGTTGGAATCGCTGGATGAGGAGACTACTTAGGCTCGTGATGTCATATGAGTACTGCAGTATAAAGAAAATGTAAAAAAAAAATCAACATATTTTCACTTTTTTCGCATAATAAAAAAACACTTGACTTGCCTCTTTCTAAAGGCAATGGGAATAATATTACCCATAACAGATGTCGGTAACGAGTCAAGGGAATATGTACTTTTTTCAAAAGATGAAATTTTGGGAAATTCTCTTTATATTTTCCTTATATTGTTGTACGCATGTGACATCATACACTGCAGTAGTCTTCTCATCCAGAGGTGACTGCACAAAATCTTCAAAAATTCATAACTTTTGAATGGATTGTCCGATTTTCCTCAAACTTTCAATGATGTGTTCTACAAATTGCTACATTCTCTCAATCCTTATGTTAATGAAGGTGAACTTGTCCTTTAAGTATAATCAACATTGTTTTCATTTTATTACTATTATTATTTTCATTATTGTTCACTATATTATTACTATTAGGTCTATTATTATTGTAGCAGATGGTTGTTTGTTAGTTTGGTCGGTTGGTTTTATTTCTGCTTCTTTTTTCAAATCACATATAACAAATGAAGAGAATACATACATTTTGAGGATAACATTACACCGTGCATAAGGCTTAACGTACTGTCTTATAAATCTATTCAAAATACATCATATATGAGCATAACTCTATTCGATAAATAAGACGCAACATACTGTATATCACAAAGAAATTCAGATCGTAAAAATAACAATTGTAAATTAGCTAGGTGATGATTGAATATTCATTCAGAATATGGTGCGTCGCTACAATAACCAACATTTAGAAAATTGAGTATTTTTCAAAATTGAATTGCCCCGTGACATCACGTCGATATTGTTGATCGTTACCATTAATTTTGCAGAAAACAGAAGTTTAGCTTTGTATGGCCTTAGGGCATGTCGTACGTATTTAACCCAGTGCACATGAGCTAACTTCAAAATCATGAAATATCGCAAGTCAGCAAAGTCTTATCCAACCGGTATAAAAGTTCTAAACTTCATCGATGCGTTTTGCATGCATAAGCATAGCCGTTCTTCAGCATGGCCAGTGCACATTGTTAGAAAAATTAAAGTAGATGTCAGAATGTTCAACCTCATTAAAGCGTGCATGAGAAGTGGTCATGCTCATCAGAGAATACTTTGTCTATTCAGTTGTATTTAATAACTTCAACATTAGATTTTTGCTTGCCCATGCATTTATGTCAGTCTTGCATTACATATTTGTTTTCCTTTTACGTTATTTCATGCTGAAAACGCATGCCATTCTTGCATGACTATTTCCTTTTATGTTTCGCCATGCGGAAAACGCAATTTCATAGTTCTGTGATGCAATAGTCAAAATCACTCGTTGTATTGTCCGACATTCATGATCGGATATTAACTGTTATTTTGCATGTGACAATCGTATCTACCAGTTTGTCACCACCAAGACTGTAAGGGTCGGGAGAATATGACAGACCGTGAAACTTTTATCCCCCGCTAGAGGCCTCGTAACATCTCTTAGATAAAGATTTCTTTGTTTATTTAAACATCTTAACCGATGATCTATGAAACGTGAAAATTATTGTTATAAATATCTTTCTGCTATTTAGTTACTACAACTATATCTGTTTTATTCGGATATGTATTCTATTTTAGTGTCAGATTACATTTTATTGCATTCATATCAAGTATGCTTACATTTCGAAGAATTCTTCGTGGCTTTTTCTTTTGTGAAAAGACTAATAACCGAAAAGAATCAAATGAAAAATCAAAATTCATACTCACTGGGACGATACAAGCTCGCCTGCGTCCCGCACAGAAGGGCTGACAAAACTAGCCCTATGATCGTCCTCATCTTTAGCACGATGTTGCACCCACCTAACAGATTGTCAATCAATCAGGGTGTTTCTTGGTGACCGATCAGAATTGCGGTTGACGACTCCGCAACAGTCAAATGATTAATGTGCCGAGTGTGAGGAGAAATTAAGAGCTCGATTTTCATTTAGTCCCATTTGCATATCGGACAGATGTCGCAAATCAGCTATTTCCAAAGTAGGACACAAGTGGACAGATCCCTCCCTTTTCTCAACAACATCAGCAACAACAACAAAACTACAGGGCGGAGTTAATGTTGAGGATTTGTTTTGTTTATATATATATATATATATATATATATATATATATATATATATATATATATATAATACATACATACAGATAACCTTATACACATGCATAGACATGACCCACCTTTCTGTTCGCTGTAAAATAATCATCGATTGAAGTGGTATTGTCTGAAGGCCTAATTTGTGTTACAAGACACGACAGTCTGACAGTGGAAAACACTAAAGGGGCGCCTATGAAGGGCGGGAATGACGACATCTTATCGATTACACTTTGTATCATATCGCACTCCGGATATATGAAAAGAACAAACATCCTCCACCAGCACGGAAAAATGACACTTCATGCACACACTAACAAATCTTGACAAAGCAAAACCTGCCACATATGGTTTCAAGAACACCGACCGATCTATTCTACGTGATGATAACTAAGATACCAATCAATATTACAGGGGTTTCATCATTGAACTATCCATTGATTATGTTCAAGGCATATGGTGCAAGCAAACGATTACATCAAGTGTAAATGTGGAGTAACCAACATATCTCTATTCTCGTCATGTGTCAGTGAACGATTCTTCAAATTTCTCACTCTGACATCACTTGAATAAAAGGATGACAAAAATATACAAACCAGTTTATACAACTCACAAACTACCCATAGTCCAGTAGACGGTGTCATAGACCATGTACATGACTTGGAAAAGTTGTTAAGTACAATTTTTTTTTCTTTTTTTTGCGGTGGTGGTGGTGTTGTTGATTCTATTGTTGTTCTATAGAAGGGTATTGAAATAAATGTAGCATTGTTGCCACCTTGGCAACCTTGGGCAACTTTTTTTTTCATTAGCCTAATTAGTATAATTACGTGATTATAGCATTATTATGTAAAATATGTAATACTCAGTACCTTGCTGATCTTGATATACGAGAAGCCTGAAAACATGGGAAATACAACTTTGTAAGGGGTGATTATAACAGGGAGTCCATTCATAACACCAATTTCCAATTTCAAGTGATGCAAGTGTCTTAAATATCGGAATTAGCACAATGAGCTAATTTGCATACTTACAATAGTGAACATGGTGAAGTAGATGGTTATAATATACACTGTACCATGTATATGACCTGAAAATGTTGTTAAGCACAAGGTTTTGTTGTTGTGGTTCATTCGTATTTCAGACTGGCATTGAAGTAAACTGAGCTTGGTTGGTACCTTGGAAACCTTTAGCAATCATTCATAATAGTCTCATTAGAATATTTAGCTAATTAACGCAATATGTAATATGTTGTTGATTTCACCGCAGAAAGCCCGAAAATACAGGTATAATACAACTTTTCAAGGGTTTTCTAGACCAGAAAACCTATTATAACACCGGTTTGTACTTTCAAACGAAGAGTCTTAAATATGAATATATCATAAGAGATACTAGAAGTTAGCATATTAGTCCAGTAGATGGTACCATACACTATGTACTGAATATGACCTGGAAATATTCAAAGTTTATGTAGATTCATGTTTTAAATGGGTTCTAAAAATGCAGCAAGCTAAGATTGGTTGCCACCCTCCCAAACTTTGGCAATTATCTTTGATTAGCCTAATTGGCATATACCTTATTATGTAGCTCACTAGCGTAATATGTATGTTGTTAATCTTGCAGGAAGCCTGGAAAGCCTTAAACACGCAAAAAAACAGCTTGTTATAAAGGTTTTCTATAACGAGGAATCCATTTGTGACACCAGTTTACAATTTCAACTGATTTAGCATAATGACCCAATTAGCATGTGCATGGACAAAAGTGAAGAAACTAGCATCATATACCATATGTATGACCTTGAAAAGTTGTTGTTAAGTACAAGGTCTTTTGGTTGCTTTATTTGTTTTCGACGGGTATTGAAGTAAACCAAACTTGGTTGCCACCTTGGCAACCTAGGACATGTATTATTATTCCTATTAGCCTAAATACATGTATCATATTCACCTAATTAGTACAATATGTGATATGTTGATATGGTTTGGTTGGTTTCGTTTGGTTTGATTTGATTTGGTTTATTTCTGCATTTTCTTTCTCCAAATGAAATAACAAATGAAAACAAAGTGATACAGAGTATGCAAAAAAAAAGAGGGTTTAACATATAGATCAATATAAGAAATGTCGATTTCATAGCAACATTAGTCTGTAATGACATATGAATCAAAGCAACATATTAAGGCATACTGTATTTATGAACGAAGGAGAAATCATCAGAGGGGACAGTCATCATAAGCAGAGCTTGAAGCGGATGAGGCCTAATCTATATAGATGTATACGAATATAATACAAGACCAATAAATTTCAATGTCAACGTCGGTTTTAACCTGTTGTAAAATGGTAAAAAGTGCCTAAAATATGATAATTGGCATAATGAGCTAATCTGCATAATTCCGATAGTCCATTTACCGACACCAAATGCCATTTTCATGCGACGTTAAGAAGTTGTTAGAAACATTTTTCTTTGTTAATTATGCAACACATAAAACTGTGTTTTGCTTTATAGGGAGATGTTCTCGCCCTCCCATTCCAGCACCCCCTCCCCATAAAAACTGGTGTCAAAAATGGATTCCTGTTCATAGAAAACCCTTGAAAATGGGTTATCCTTCTTTTCAAGCTTTTCTTTTATCAAGCGTGAACAGTATATTCTATATCAAGCTGATTAGATGTTTATGCTAATTAGTCTACTAAATTGTAATTATCTATAGCACGAATCTGCAAAAACCTTGTACATACATACTTTTCCAGGTCATTCATACAGTGCACGGCATATGGTACCATCTACTACATAGACTGATTGTATCATAGACTATTGTACACTGTAAACAATTGGTAAATACATGATATGCTAATCATCTCAGTTTTAGTTTCAGTTCGTTTATTCATTTCTATACGATAAAAACAGACAAACAAATATGCAATGCATACATAAATATATACAGAGCATACAATACGAAAATGGACATGAAAAATTAACAGAATAACGCACTTAGATATTCAACGAATGAATACAGCCTTCGGTAAAACAAGGAAAAGTAGAAATTACGCGGTGCATAACATATGTCCCCGCCGGAAGTAGCATTTTGTAACAAAATGTGCAATATAGGTAAAAAATCACGGTCAAAGGTCAAAGAAGTCAAAGGTCAAAATTCTGTGTAGAAGTTTTGAAGCCCTCACCTAGTGCCATCACATAAAGCAAATGGAATCGAAATTGGGTTAGAAATGGCGAAGGAGTAGCATTTTGTAGCCAATGTACAATATAGGTCAAAAATCAAGGTCAAAGGTCAAAGAAGACAAAGGTCAAAATTCTGTGTAGAAGTTTTGAAGCCCTCACCTAGTGCTATCACATAAAGCAAACAGAATCGAAATCGGGTTAGAAATGGCGAAGGAGTAGCATTCTGTAGCAAAATGCACAATATAGGTCAAAAATCAAGGTCAAAGAAGTCAAAGGTCAAAATTCTGTGTAGAAGTTTTGAAGCCCTCAACTAGTGCCATCATATAAAGCAAACGGAATTGAAATCGGGTTAAAAATGGCGAAGGAGTAGCATTTCGTAGCAAAATGTACAATATAGGTCAAAAATCAAGGTCAAAGGTCAAAGAAGTCAAAGGTCAAAATTCTGTGTAGAAGTTTTGAAGCCCTCACCTAGTGCCATCACATAAAGCAAACGGAATCGAAATCGGGTTAGAAATGGCGAAGGAGTAGCATTTTGTAGCAAAATGTACAATATAGGTCAAAAAATCAAGGTCAAAGGTCAAAGAAGTCAAAGGTCAAAATTCTGTGTAGAAGTTTTGAAGCCCTCACCTAGTGCCATCACATAAAGCAAACGGAATCGAAATCGGGTTAGAAATGGCGAAGGAGTAGCATTTTGTAGCAAAATGTACAATATAGGTCAAAGGTCAAGGTCAAAGGTCACGACTGAAATTCTGTGTAGAAGTTTCAAAGCTCCCATGTAGTGCTATCATATAAAGCAAACAGAATCAAAATTGGCTCATAAATGACAGAGAAGTAGCAAATTGAAGATTTTGATCACACACGGACGCACACACGGACACACGGACGGACGGACGGACGGACACACGGACGGACGGACGGACGGACGGACGGACACACGGACACACACACGTACGGAGCCCGTTTCATAGTCCCCTGCTCGAACTCGTTCGGCGGGGACAATTAAATGTGAAATGAAAAAGAGAACTTGGAGGAAACCTTTAGAAGCCTTGTCAGGAGGTAAGTTCTCTTGCACCTTCTAATGAGGTACTTTACTGGCATAAATTACAAGGAAACACATATAACAGACACACACACGCGCGCGCGCGCGCGCGAAATACAAAGATATCCAGTAACAAAATAAGGGAGATCAACTTTTCGTTAACAATTCAATAATTTAGTAATATCGACCTTACGTTTTGAGGGATCTTTTAACATTCTTAATGTTTGACATGACTTAAAGGTACTAGCCCATATTTGCAAACCCACGAAAATCAAAACTGCACAAAACAGGTCCAATATGACTTCAAGTACAAGTTATAACAGTAACATACCTCACCTGTCGCTCTTTGTCTATACCATTCGATAAAAGAGAGAAAATCATCGTTTTAAAATCAATTTTCAAACCGGGTCAACCCGACCCAAAATCGAATTACGAGCGCGGGCTATAGCTACGTACATTGTACATGTAACACGTACGTGGACCGGAGCTAGCGAGCGTTATACGCATGCATACGGATTACGGTGCATTTTAATTTATTTTTATGAAAGTAATGGACTAATTGGAACGAAATTTTGCACAGGTGTTACTGCAATCATACCCAAACTCCATGCAAACTATGAGACCAATTGCTGCAGGTTTTACAAATGTGGGCTAATACCTTTAATGTTATTTGGTAATGAGTTTCAGATGACAGGAAAGCTAAATCTGACAGATCTTTGAGTAAAAGTGGAGTGAAACAAATGAGAGTCATGACTTTTGCAGGTCTCGTAATGGTAGATATTGCAATTGATATTACATATTTGCAGTATGTGCAATGGTAATAAGTTTTTGAAATAAAAGAAGCCGAGTATTGCGGTATATATAGGGATATAAATCTTGAATTTGTAATATGTTCGGTTGTTTTAACAGTGGTGTAGAATGAGAACGATAATGACTCCCTCTGCAAATACGTAGAGGCTCTTTTTTGTAATTTCGAAATAGAATTTAACTTGTACTAATTACTGTTGCCCCAAACTTGTAAACGATATGACAAATAAGGTAATATTAATGAATAATACAAAATAAAGAGAGCATACCGGGGTAAGCAATTTTTTAGTTTGTATAAGATGCCAACACCCTTCAAAACCTTAATTTTCACATAATCAAAACGCTCATTCCATTGTAAATAATGTTTGTCAATTTGAATCCCATGAAAAGTTACGTGATTACATTTCTTCAATAATATTTAAACTCAATAGTTAGAACAATATCATTTAATGCATCACAAATATTATTACATCTATTTTGAAATGGAACAAAATATGTTTTATCATAATTCAGAAATAATTTATTAACTTTAAGCCATTTTGTAACTTTACTCAGTTCATATTCAACATTTCCTTTTAAGTTTCTTTTTAACGTCAGATTGGGTATAAACTAAGGGGTGTCATCTACATAATGAAACAAATTCAATGTTTTAGAGGATTTTGCTTTGTCATCAATATACAACAGAAATAAAAGGGGACCCAAGATAGAACCTTGGGGTACACCATATTTAATTTAGCTTTGATTTAAACAGTAATTAGCGAGTGAAGAAGTTTCATGGACAGGAATTCACTTCGTTGTAGCAAGGTCGGGCAAGCCTCCGACAAGCTTTGTAGTTGTTAAGGGCAACATTTGTGAACAAAGCATGCATAAAATCTGAATACGTTACAGAACCGGTCTATTGAGAGAAGTGACCATGAGAACATTAATCCTTTACAATAGGTCCTATGATTATCATAGTTTTTAGAAACTGGATAGGAGCTGAGTAAATGAAATACTGAACACTTCTGTGTGATTCAGCTGCATTCCATATACAGTCGCGTAAGTTCGATGCCAAATAATTATTATCATTCAATGTTCCTGCAAAATGAGTGTCGTTTTCAATTAATTCAATCCATTCGATTTAACATTCTTTGAAGTTGTATGGCGTTATGATTTAGATACACAAGAAGATAAACGATGCAATGCTTAAATATGAGTTCAACCAATGAAACGTTTTCTTTGTAATAAATATCCGTCATGGACTGCTGTTTCTTCATGTTTATATGGTAAGCCGATGTTCATACATTTCTTGGTAGTATGGCATCGCCTCTGTAATGATTTCTTTGATGTCATCTGTCAGTGTGTCAAACTCTGGGACAGGTCGAGGTGGATTGAAGTGGCTACTGGACATGGATGCTTCAAGGAATTCTCTGTTTTCCTGAAAGCGCTCGGATGGTGCTCTCCACGTCTTGCAGACGTCTGGAGAAGCGTCCCAGTTGAGGAGGGACTCCGAGTATGGGTAGCCCATGGCCTCGCAGAACTTCGGCAGGAGCTGCTCGGGATTGCTGAGCAGGTCGGTGGAGCTGATAACAATTGGTGAACTGTCGATGTTTTCTCTGATGTACTTCCACAGATCATGATGACACTGGAAGGCCCTACCCATGCCATCTTCGTCGTATTCCCTCATATCGAACGAGCTTTCGTCTTCGTTGTATTTCAGCATGCCGGCTCCTTTAAGAGCCTTATAACCGGTTTTTCGCAGCGACTCGTACACAAGGATGGGATGTCGAATAAGGAAAGCGTGTCGGTACCCTGAGGGGAGATATTGCCTCTGCACTGATGATTGCATCGCGAAGCTTTCGTCTTTTGAGAACACATATCTACTTTCTGATTTCTCCATCTCCTCCTGAATAGTTGCATACCTGAATGACGACAAAATGCATGTACCAAACCTCCTTATACGCTCACATTAAGAACAAACATGTTACCAGAAACATGAACAAGAGATATTTACTTTTGTAGTTTTATTTTTTTCTAAGGGAACTTCAATATACAAGCTATGTTTGTTTGTTTTTTTTGCAGTCCTCTCCATTTCAACTGCCTACTTAATCACTCTTTATAATACAGCATTAATTAATTCTATATAACTTTTTTTATTTTGTCTTCCTATTATACATAACAATGCACAAGCTGATATAAACCTTTCTCTGTGGAAATTCTTTGTGCTCATACAAATACGTCGTGTTTATGCCTGTTCAAAATTGTGTTGGGAATAGAAGTAAATGCAGTTGAATAAAATGAATGAAATGAAATGGAATGAAATAAAATCACATATTAAAACAATGGAATTTAATTGCCTTAAATGAACGGCACATGAGCTTGCTGTTGAGCATGACAAGAAATTACTTCTTGCTGTTATACACTCCGCACTCCCCGATCAAATATAATCTGAGTAGACATAAAATATACCAAAAAGTACATCAAGAAAAGGCCCTATACACAAGCATACACATAAGTCCAGTACAACTGTATATGAAGACGTATTACAATGGATATTTACACCATACGGCGTGTGTGTACGCGTGTGTATTTGTGGGTGCAAGGTCTATTGTCGTTAATGCATTGCAATGTCAAACAAGGAGAAGGAGAGGAAAAAAAGGAGGTAGAGAAATATTTTCTTCCCAATAATTTAATATTTGGTTTTGACGTTTTGCTTTACTAGAATAAAATCGACCAACAGAGACGAGCTATTTATGATCTCTATAGCTTATTCTAAGAGAAATGTCAAATTCAAGATTTACGCGATTTTCTCGGGAATGACGTCTGGGGTAAGAAGCCTGTCGCTGACTTTTTCTGCTACCGACTGATAAGCTTCCTCGTTACCTTTGAAGCTCATCGGGACATCCTCAATTCCTGCTTTTTCCATTTCTTTCTGCGCAAAGAAGCAGAAAAGAAACGGCTCAAACCAGATCTCACACCCAGGCATACCAGTCATGCACTTGGCGAAGGCCGTCGACGTGGTCCTGGGTACCATCCAGACTATGGCGCGACCAGTCGGCTGAGTGTCGGCTGAAGACATCCTTGGTTTTGGTAGAGAGTGGAAGGTTTGCCTGTAATTTGCAGAAGTTTCCCTCAACTGGTCTCCGGGACCGTCATTAAAGAGAGTCCATCGAATGACAGGTCTTGCAATAGTCCATCGAATGACAGATCTTGCAATAGTCTGAAATATTATTCATGATACAGCATGTACTATGAGGGCCCCGACACGTAGCTCAAAACAGTCCTGTTATACTTGTTTAGATATGAGTTATGCTGCATGGGGTCAAAAAGACGACGGTTCGAAGAGCTTGAACCTTGGATGCATTAATTCAAGTTTGAGAGCAAATATTAACTTACGTATAAAACACGCAGTGTCACACGATTTCATATATCACTGAGTACCAAGTGATTACTGATTCCATGATGTGATTCATTCGGTAATACACGTCACTGTAAGATATTATATTTCGTTTGTGTGTGTATTTTTTTAATCTATTTGTTTTTAGCGGGAGAGATAATGCTTGTTATGCCTTTTGTTTGTTTGTTTATTTGTTTGCTTCCTCGCCTGCTTTTTTTATTCTAGGTAGAAGGTCTTTGAAATCAAAGTACAAAAAGAACAGTAACGGAAAAGATCTGTGGATATACATAAAATGCATGTACGCAAGCACACTTACCTAGTCACCATTTTAAGTTTACATACTATTTAACCTCCTTTCTGTATATTACACTCACATTGACACCAACTGATCAATTATCACTTCCTTTGAACTTTCAATTTCCTATCGCACAAACACACACACCCATACACCTGTTCATAAGAGTTCAGTTGCATTTTTTAAACCCACACTAACTCACACCCTGTCCCTGTGACACTCCCGTTTGCTCTTCTGAGTCGATGAAACCACTTTAAGCTCGTTAGTTATTACACTAATATTATGTTTACACCATGTTCAGTATTCAAGGTTTTTTTTTTCTGTCTTCTTTCACCCCCCCCCTTTCTTTCTTTTTTCTTCTCATTAACCTTAGTCAGTTCAAAAAATAAGTAAAATACAATCATGGGTTTTATCAGCATAGAACTGAAATAGACAATTAAAGTACCAGACCCTCAACTAATAAAGAAAAAAAGAAGATATTTTCTTGGATGTAGAATGACACAACAAGCAAACAAACAAAAAATGAGCAATTTACAGTATTTAGTGCCTTGCATAATAAGAATTTGTAAAACTCTTTAGCCCTTTCCTGGTAATGGTTGTGTCGATGCATTGTCTTTTGTCTTGAGACATCTTGGTGACAATTCCACGGGACAGTTCAAGGTCGTTGCAGTAGATAAAGTAAAATCAAAAGAAGAGATCGAAGAAGTTTTATCAAGATTGGACAAATGATTATGATGTGTGGAAGTTACAGCGCTATAGGGTCAATCCCACTATCTCGCCTCAAATGCGTGATTTTCGTGTCACATGACTTTTAACCACTATTCTAGCAAATAAAATGAGGGATCCTGTGTCACAGAAGTCTGATATTTTGTATTTAAAAAAAAAAAAAACAATTTCACAAAAGATGATCGGGCCTGTATCATTACAAAACACGCTGTATCAAATCCAGCATCCAGATTTAATTTATTTACTCATGATTGATCACAATCGCATGTCATAACGATAATTTTCTATTTTTCAAAGCCTGTGGCATATATCACATGATTGATTATATTATATAACAATTTTTTTAATTCGGAGATCAGTTACCAGATGTCTAAACAGATAAGTATTATGATTTCCTTCAAGAAAGCGATTTTTTTTTTGAAAACCAGTCGATCAAAATGCGTCATAAAATTCATGAAACTTATACGTTATAATTAAATCCATCCTCTTCGGAGGTCATACTTTATCAAGCAATCCAATATGTTGCATAAATTAATACATCAGTATCTCCTTAATAAATCGATAGTGGTCACCAATAAATTGTTCGTTTACATCTTGCTTGAGAAATTCAATTTTTTTCTATGATTAAATTCTATAAAGGTGTATTAGAATATGAAACATATATGCTACCATATTTTGACATTTCTAAAAAAAAGGGGGGTATGATTATGAGACCAACAGCTCAACTGCAAGGCGTTCCTTCCCATAATTAACACATAGGTAACTTTACATAAATTACCAGGGGAAACCGCAGGTTTGAAAGTTACGTTACTGAAACATACGTTACCGTATTTGTAAGATACTCACTTCCTGACCAAACCCGTAGCAATCATAAAACAATAGCGACACATTGAGAGAATGTCTCATTTTACAGGGAAATATCTTGGTCTAGCAAGACGTTAAATTAATTAACGTTGTGCCCTCGTGGATTTAACCGTAAACACCCGTAAGTTCCTTTCAATGTTACTTCATAGAATCAGGTATATGAATATTTTTGATACTCATAAAAGAGCTTTTATTTATTTCATTATTCATTGTTTCTTTCATTATTCTGAATCTACTTTAGTTAAATGATACATTTTGGTGTAAGTTTGTGGGGTGCCGTAAGATTCATAACATTGATACACACAATAAAAACAGTACCTCCCCCTCCCCCATCAGAAATAGTGTAACTTCTAAACGGATACGTTTTTTAATTATTAAGAAAGGGTATAACTAACCTATGTGTGAACATGAGAACTATCAGTCGAGTGACGATGAGTAAGGACAGAAAAAAAAACACAAAATTGTCACTTTTCAAAAGTAACATTTGGGGGTTTGCGAAACATCTATTTCTGTAAAATGATTAAGTTCTAAAGTAGTTTTATCATTCAATGTTTGACCCCCCCCCCCCCCCGCCACATTAACAGTATAGCATTTCTTGCTGCATCTGTACAGTGTGTGCTCACTCAAAAACACGGGTGTTATCAATAGTTGTTTACTTTTCTCATGTAAAGGAAATTAAGGATGTTTTGAAGTCATTTTGTTAGAAACACCTATATCGTACACGAGTCATCATTTTCTTTTTCACATCAAATTATATCTTACCGATGAAGCCAAGTATGATGAACACTATTGACTTTGTTCTTTCTTATTCTTTACAGGACTGCAAACGTTAAAGCGTTATTGTATCATAATTCCCGATTGTTATGAAATGTAAAATGAATTTATTTATTCGATAACCGACATCTAGAAAGTGATATCAATATGAACCATCCTTTCGTTACAACATCAAATATTTTCAACTTAAATTTGCGTAATTTGTTCACTTGTACAATAAGAAAGTAATAGATCAACAACAATAATTATGTGACATAATCAGTTATAACCAAAAATTACTCGTATAAGATGTATACACTTAAAAGCACAGTATGTAAACATTTCGGGGAACCTACTCCCACAAGCATCTGCTTCTATATGTAGGTCCCCTCCACACACAGTTCTATTCATCCGTCATGAATGTACCCTTTAAAATGATTTCAATAGATTTTGTGTTATGTAAATGCTATTTGTACATACTGAACTTATAACATAATTTATGTGTTACTTTACATTTTCATGGATGGATGTTGTACACACAACACTGTATGATTTGTGTGGAAACTTCATTAATGAAATGAAATAAAATGAAATGAAATTTACAGTTTGGGGATACAAGTGGAGTGGACCGTCATCAACTAGCAGTGCTCTTGACAGGGACGCCATCCTCGGAGTAGCATAGTATAATGAGAGATTTCAAAATTGCAACTGGCACTGACGGAGAATCGAGAGAGGGGAAGAAGCTAGAAACGTCGCTATAGCGACTGGATTGCCTCTGTTATTTCGCACTATTCTCCCGACAGATCTATAGAACATCTTGCCAATGTGAGACAATGGTGCCGTCATTCTGATTGGAAAATACATGTTCATTACTATCCGCATACACCAGTTGTCATGGCAATACTCTCTGCCATTTTCAAAATATGGAAAAATTGTGGCATTTTAGCACTTTCTGTTGACCTTTGACCCCATGGCCCCCAGAGCTTTCCTGTAGAACAATAGTGCAGTATACATAATTTAAATGAAGTGTAAACCGTCAGTCGTTTATAACGTAAATCTCTTGATGGAGAAAAATGCAAATCGTGTAATTTCACTATAAAACAGTGTAATTTCAGCATCGTAACCTGACCTTTGACCTCATGACCCGAACTTCCTAAGTAAATTATTGCGGGCATGAGTTGTATACATGTACTAATAGGCTTCATGAAGATACCTCAAGCCATTTCCTACATACAGAGGGAAAAAACGTGCAATTTTAGCATTTTCATTTGACCTTTGAACTTTGACCGTTGATTCCTTGCATAGCCTAAAATTGTTAATCTATTTGTGTGCATGCATAAGTGTTTCGTTAGTAGTTGGGTTCAAGAAACATTTGTCGTTATCCATTCTACACAGTCAATCGATTTTCATACATTTCCTGATAATACGGCATTGCCTTCTCTGCATAGGCCCTCACGTCTTCGGTAAGCTGCTACCACGCTGGAACGGCCTTTGGTGGAGTGAAATGTGTACTTGATAAGGCTACCGCAGCAAATGCCGTATTGACAGGTTCTCCAGGATTCGGCACTATCCATTTACTGAAGACGTCTGGAGAGGCATCCCAGCTGAGGAGGGACTCCGAGTAGGGGAAGCCCATAGTCACGCAGTACTTTGGTAAAATCTTCTCGGGGCTGTTGAGTAAGTCATCGGAACTGATAACAATCGTGGAAGGGTCGACCTTGTCAAGTATGTATTTCCAGAGATTGTGATGACGTTCGAATGCAGCATCGAAGCCATTTCAGTCGTCGTATTTCCGCAAGTCAAATGAGCTTTCGTCTTCTTCGTATCTAAGCTGCTTAGCGGCTTGCAGACCTCGGAAGAGACCTTTTCTGAGGGATGCAAATACCAAGATTGGATGGCGGATGAGAAAGGCGTGCCGGTATCCTGTCGGGATATATTTCCGTTGTCGTTCTGACCACATCGCTACACTTTCGTCCTTCGAGAATATTATTTGCTGGTGGAACTCTCGAGACCTTTCTTGATAGTTGCATACCTGTGGAGAAAGACAGATGAATATAGGACCTATTACAAAGGATTGTTATTGTTCACGCCGGTTCAATTCTATATAGTTCTGCATGAATTAGACTTGAAACGATTAAAACTTACATTTATCAAAATATCTGATCAACTTTATACCCTTATTGAGGACATAGGGTGCTTTATATAAGGCTTGAAATATTGTTTTTGGTGATTACTGGTGCGTGATTTTCATCGATATGAATATAATCTTTTATGAATAAGGTTGTCGCTATAGTTCATGACGATCAACTTCACTCTTATCATATCTATCTTCAAGGCGAGTGAGACTTGGATTCTCTGCAATTGACTGCTTTTTGGATCGCGTACGGGTTTTTACTTTTAGGGATACTTAAACGTGTATTTCATTGCCCGTTTGTGGGACAGGCGAATTGGTTACAGCTCGTTATTCCGAAGGGTCGTTATTCCGAAGGCTCTTTATTCCTAAGATTCGTTATTCCGAAGGTTCATTGTTCCGAATTTCATTTTCGGATTAACCAATCTTCGGAATAACGAACCTTCGGAATAACTCCACAAATTTTCGGATTAACGAACCCTTTTTCATTTTCGGATTAACGAACCTCTAGGTATAGGGAATTTGCGTGTTTTGGATTAACGACCCTTCGGAATAACGAACCTTCGGAATAGCGAACCTTCGGAATAACGAACAGCACCCGGCGAATTTATAGGCCTTAATAAAGGCGCAGAAGATAATGGGGTCTTTATGATGATGAATGATTTCAATAGTCATGGCTCTGCAGAAATTGATAGGATGTGATACGTTACAGCACAGTTTCATAGAAGACAGAACATTAGAATAAACAAGCAAACAGTCAAGGGATACATAATCTATGTACACATCTATATACATTGATTATGTAAACAATCGTCAATGTTAAACAAAAAGGTAGATTTCACGGTTTCTTAATTTCAAAGCATCAGTTCTGAATATTAAACTGAAGACAGAGGAATGTGAAAAACTTGCTTTTCCAATGAGATCAAGTCTTCAAGGGGAAAACATGAGCAGGAAAAAATAAGGTCTTGTATTAAACCTTTTATACAAGTGATTAATTCGCTGTGATATAGCTTTGGATTTGGTTTCATACACTTATGATAGATCTTGCCACTTTTTAGACTTTGCATACACAATGATTCTTATCTCAAAATGTAAAGATGCAGGCACTGTTGTGGCAGACTTATGTCTATCCAGTGCTAGTAGTCCATTAGTCTCTGTATAGGGCTTTTTACACTTGTAAATTTTTGCTTAGCCCCGGACTATCGGTGGGGCTAAGGGGGGGCCTTAGCCCCACCGTTGGTACGGGACTATCCTTAGCCCACTTTCTGTTTACACTCGTTTTTGCCAAAGTGGGCTAGCCCCACCGATAGTACGGTACTATCTGGCCCTGCAAAATAGCAGGGGTTAGCACCGCAATTGCGGTGCTAGCACCGCAATTGCGGTGCCAAGCAAGTGAGTGTAAACAGAACGAAAAAATAATCCTGGGCTAAGCAACGGAGACGAAGTCCGACCCTCACTGACCAATCAGAAACGAGGTAATCAAGTGCTGCCGGTGCGTGCGTGTACGTGTACAGTACACAGCGTAATTATGAATATTCATGTGGTTTGGAAAGTCCGGGGCTAAGAAATACGAGTGTAAAAAGGTCAGTTTTCTCCTTAGCCCCGGACAAGAGATAGTACGGGACTAATTGGCGAGTGTAAAAAGCTGAAAAAATTGGTACGGGACTAACGATAGTCCTGGGTCAGAGAAAGTCCGGGGTTAAGAAACACAAGTGTAAAAAGCCCTTTAAAGAGTTAAAGAGACCATGCTTGCGATACGAGGGTATTCCTACAGACAGAAGCTGTTTTAAGTGCAGGAAGAGCTTATTAATCGGGACAAAACAGCAGAAGTATATCTCTATACCGTTGAAGCAACGAAAATAATTATGTCTTTCTCAATACAGTCTCGTGGATCGTAGGAAATTTCCCAGTTTTGTTTTGTTACTCTTTGGTACTTGCAACGAATTTATATTTCAAAGAGCCTTAAGCTTTTTATTGTTTATCGGGGGAAGGTTTGAATTTGACCCATTTGAGTTTATGACATTAAAACACGGAATGTCTACATAGATTTACTCATGCATTTATATGGTTAATAACTCTTGTATAATGAAATATGACGAAAATTTCACTTACGCCAATCTCTCTGGAATTATATTTTGACACATCGTCTTTGCACACACCGAGGAAATGACAGATTGGTACTTTGACTTATTACCATCGTAGCTCATTGGAACCTCCTTCATCCCCAACTTCTCCATTTCTCTGTGGGCCATGTGGCAGTATAGGAACGGCTCCCCCCAAATTTCACATTCTGGAACACCGCTCATGCACTTTGCAAACGCTGTCGAGACTGTTCGCGGAACCATCCACAAGATGGCGCGACCGCTTGTCGAAGGATCGTTTGAAGGCATCATCGCTGCCGTGAATGACGTCGAGGCCTCCCGCCACTACTTTTTTTGTACTCTTGTCTATAGTCGCCGGTGGCGCGTACAGTCTACTTGTAGAAAGATTATCTGCTTGCAACTAGTATTGACTGAAGGGTGATCATGAGTCGCAAGTGAATATCAACGCCAATACGGATAGCCTCGGTTTTGGTGCGTTAACTTCAGCATGATGGACTATGAGAAGCCAACACTGTGTCATTTTGTATACAAGACACTCACCGTACCTTAGGTGAGGGGATTAAAGGCAACCTATTAAAATTCTGGTAAATACTTTTGGTTGTGCACTATATGTCCATCTTTGTCCATGATGACTTCTGCTGACATGAATAGGTCTTCACATTACAAATTCAGGAGTTGTTTTACTGAAATAAGTACTGTGTATCAAATGTTTTATCATTTAATATTTTTCTCCATCGTCTAAGTTCCACCTCAGACAATCTTTCTTACCTTCTGTGATGGAGCATAAAGTCAGCTGAAATACATACGGTATATAACAATAACTGTTGGTATATTGCCCCCTTTCATTACCAGATACACAAGCCCGTAATACCAGGGCATTTTTATACACTATACTTCTATACCTTTTCTTGCCTTATTTTCAATCCTCGAATATTTCCCACAGCATGGTAATGACCATCTATAATTGAAACGTATTCATGACCGAGTGTCTTGCTATATCGTGAGTCTGTGCACTTTAGTCAGGGTATATTTACAGTTGATGACATCACGAAAGGCAAGAGAGTATACAGCTATTTTAGGGGCGAAGTTTATTGTGGACTGGGTTGTTTAAGAGAAAATGACGATAAAAATCCGCTTTGCATTTTCATCCTAATCTCTCAGAAGACAGCATGAAGGCCTATAGCCCTAATGGATGTCACCGCATGGACCTTTAACGAACATTATTTTTTGGTATTTTACCTGAATCACCACAGTGTTATGGAAAGGAGTTATAGTGCCATGACAATGAAGAGCAAATATGCCACTTTCAGGTTATATACTGCAGTTTCCTAAAATCACGGAGCGATATATTGCACATAATGCATTATGCATGACTGTGTACATTTCCACCACTCTTCATAATTTTTCTACTCTTCATAATCACACCTTGGTATTTTGAGCAAACATCAAGAAAACAATAATGTTGTTCCAAGGCAGTAGAAATTAAGTCCCCTGAAACTAAACTGAGTTTACTCCGAACTCTCCAACCGCTTTGAGACTTATCCCTGCTGAAAAGAACACATTGTCCCACAGTGTGAGAAACACAGTGTGAACTTAATGTAAACACAATGTGAACACATTGTGAACACAGTGTTAAATCTCTTCACACTGTTAAATTCGAGCGTTTTAACAATGTGAACACTTTGTGGATCATCAGTTCACAGTGTGACACAGAACACTACCATGTGAACACTCTATGAAAACCAAGTCACATTGTGAAATCATCTCCACACTGTTAAATTCGCGCGTTTTCTCATACAATAGTCGACTATGTGACCACACTGTGAACACACTGTGGGATACTGCGTTCTTTCCAGTTGGGATGTTTGAAAACGTATACAGTGTTGGCTTTCCGTAGTCCATCGAGCTCATAGTCATAGCCAATACAAAGGTATCACATGTGTAGTCCTAAGCAATCCTAAACAATTCATAAAAAATAAACAAAAATAAAGATGAAATGATTGTACAAAATACACGAAAGATTCACTCTTTCGTGTTCCATATCTCAGTAAACCAACTTGATGCACTCATAGTCCTTAAATAGTGTGTACCGGTATAGAAAGTAAAAAGGGGGAGGGGGTCAACTCATAAATTCTGAGAAAGACTGCATGAGTTTTCACTACTCAAAAATCATGATATTCTGAATCTGCGCAGAAGTATATAGCCCACTATATTTTGTCAGAAATCGTGTCCAATCTCCAAGTGAGGCGTATTTTGTAGATGGATTCATCCCGTAGACGTACTAACTCTATTCATCCTCATCGACCACATCTAATCAGTGTCTCTTTACATGTTGGTATGGCCTATCTTCCCCAAAATTCATGTTTATTATGTTTGGTATAATACGACAAAGTGATTGGACTCCGGTTGTTCCACTGCTGTTGTTGTTGTTGTTGTTTTGTTGTCGTTGTTGTTGTTGTTGTTGTTGTTGTTGTTGTTGTTGGTGGTGGTGGTTTATTTTTCTTTAACAGCTAGGTCGTCGTTCAATTTTGTGGGGGTTTTTTATTTCCTTCTACAGAACATAACATAATATAGGTTCCTACGAAGTGATCTTCAGTACACATTAGTTGACTGTCCGATGATAATTAGAGGTATTTAACAAGTTGTTAATCAAAAGCATCTATACATCAGTTTCAAATCAAACTTGTTACATTTCTATGTCCATGCTCTAGGGGGAAAATGAGGTTAACAGGGCCACTAAAAATCATTTACAGGTGTGAAACCCTGTGATCTCTAAATGAAGTTAAAGCCATTTTCGCTTTTCGGCGTCCATACGCGAACTTACGCTGAAGTTAGCGAACTAAAATAATCCAGACCCTAAACCCCAGGATAACCCACCCGTACGTATTCACACGCCTTTGTACTGAAACTACATCACATTCAGTAACAGAATGATCTTCAACATGCCTCCACAACGTCAAGGACTCCGCACACTGTATACAGCAACGTTCAACGAATAGTTCGTGTGCGTGCACTTCTGATTCAAATGATAATAGCGTCATCTTGACCTTTTGTACCTCTCTTCCTAAACTTTTTTCTTTCCTTCATCGGGAAATTCTGCATAAATATTGCCAGATGAATATGGTATAGAGGCGAAATCGGAGAATAGCAGCATAACCTTTGAACGCATGATGAACAAATAAGTGAGTGCCGTGGTTATGGAATAGCGGGAGCAATTGTTATGCTCCTTTTCCTTTTCGAAATCGCTGAAAAGCGATTCTACTTTTGAGATGGCATAAGCGTCTTTATTGTCTGCTCATAGTGCTCCATATATTTGTCAACGTGCACGCCAACAGTTCTGATGTATAAACTCAACGCATATTCAATTCAATTCAATTCAGTTCAGTTGAATACAATCGTTTATTTATTTCCATCAAGAAAAGAATGCATGATACAAAGTGGTACATGTGCCAATTTGACTTTCATCCAGTTGGGAAGGACGGATCATTGATCACAGTACAAGATATATGCACGAATGGTAGTTTACAGTGAAAAAAGGAAAAATGCACATTTTGCCATTGTAACAAAAAAGATGAAGTAATCATTCCAGAGCTCTTCAGAAATAATTATGAACACATAGCGGATATGTCGGATTTCTGTCAAACGAAAGAAAGTTCGACAGGAACAAGAAAAGACAACAATGATACAAATTCAACTCAATGGTGCATCTAATCATTGACAAGGACCACGACAAGAATGGAAAAATAAATCGGTTTGAGGAAAATGATTTAATATGTACGTTTTGCAACCTCCATAACGGTGATCACTTTTAGTCTGTTCAAAGCTGTACCTGTATAAGTAGCTCCATGGGTAGAGTGACAACAATGTTCACTAATATGAAGCTGGCTGTGCTATAATTCCCACACGAGGAACCTTATTGATTATTATTTTGTTTGTTTGTTTTGGTTTGTTTTCATGCATGATGCATACGGTGATCATAGACAGCAGCGGTCGCCATGCATATACTAAATGGTTTAGCCTATGGTGTTATTTATTATCAAACTTCGCAGCTTTCGCGAGGACCCTATACATGAGAAACTTTATGTGAATGGTCTTATTCATAATCAAACTTCGCAGCCCTATGGCTGAATTATGTCTGATTTAAAATGCTAAAACTACAGGCAAACGAAATATACTGAAAAAAAAAACACTTCACAAAATAGAATCATGAAAGTAATTCCCATCGATACATCAATATTGCATGGTAATACGTGTATATATATATATATATATATATATATATATATATATATATATATATATATATATATATATAATGTGAAAAGAAGAGCCAGGTGGACGTAGCTAGGTCAACGTGTCTGTTTATTGCCGCCGAGCTTTATATATATATATTATATATATATATAATGTGAAAAGAAGAGCCAGGTGGACGTAGCTAGGTCAACGTGTCTGTTTATTGCCGCCGAGCTTCAATAATATGCAACTGATTATGTATATGATTATTGGAATATGTTATATACAGCTGTAATCACGGATTGATTGATTACACAGTCATTATAGACTCACGCCAGTTAGATTTATATTAGTATACATATATAAATATATATTTATTAGTGTAGCCATACGAGTGAGTCATTTTTGTATCGTTACAGCCCTGATGAGGGTCCGTTTGGGACCGAAAGCTCGGCGGCAATAAACACACACGTTGACCTAGCTACGTCCACCTGGCTCTTCTTTTCACACTGAATGCAAATAATGAAGGCCACACACTGGTACTGTAAATGGTCGATACCCCTTCTCACACACTCTCTCTCTCTCTCTCTCTCTCTCTCTCTCTCTCTCTCTCTCTATATATATATATATATATATATATATATATATATATATATATATATATTTATATTATAATATATATTATAGCAGGATTACGTGGAAAATATCAAGCCTGGTTTTAAACCTGATAGTTTCAGCAAGCCCCATTGACAAATAATCTTAGGTTCTCGAGATGGAGACATAAGACACAAACTAGTAATCAATTATCTCGCTGTCCTTTGGTCAAGTGGGAAAGTTCGAAGTGCAGTGTGTTTCATTGTCATAGAATGAATATACATAATGTATATGAGATAGTGTGTGAGCTGCTTCACAATATTCTTAAAAAGGCCAGGGATGCGACGTTGCATGTGTACTTCCATCACAACTGCGGCACGATGACTGAAACTCCGACTGCCATTCCCCCGACGGGAAGAGCGATTTTGTGGATGACGCCGAGGATGATTTCGACGGCGTTTGCGAAATGCATGTCGGGAATCGCCGACTGCGAAGTGTGGTTCGAACCATTCGTGTTCTGCCACGTGGCTACTGCTGCAATGGCGGCCAAGGGGATACGAGATGTGCCAATGAACTACGAGGGCAACGAGAGGGAATTCGAGTCGATCTCGTCGAAAGTGGCTGAGATGATTGCGTCGACAAACGTCGTTCCCGAGAGACTGGCGTAAGTTGGCGTAGTTCTATAATTTAGTTTGAACAACTATCAGCCGTCTGACTACGTTTTGCCATGCGACGCATGCGCATTTTTAGCTGTATTTCAATGCCCATTAATAGGTGGCGCGATTCTTCAGGGAGGGCATTTCATGAAGGAACTTGTCGGATAAAATATCTGACAAGTCAATTATATCCGACAAGTTTTGAGAAATTCTTTAGTCTGATTGGCTGATTTCTCTGAACTTGTCGGATATAATTGACTTGTCGGACATTTTATCCGACAAGTTACTTCATGAAATGCCCCCCCCCCCCCCAGATCTATAGAAGAGCTCTAGATCTATTGATGGGCATCCAAAGAATTTGCTAAAATACGTGGCATGCTAGACTATACGTACTGACAAGAGTTAGCTTGAAAGCAGATGATTTTTTTTTTAATGCAAGGGCACTATACCTGCAGGTCGTTGATCGTCACTTTGACAAATTAAATGAAGTGAAATATCTAACTCACATTACTGATGCTATATATTGTAATTTCATGTTAAAGATTGTTGCGTTCATTACAAGTTGTGTCCCTGCTCGCTCTAATATGTCTTGACGACAACCGAAATACCGGTAACAGCAGAAACAACTTGATCTGCAGGGTCAAATACAAAAGAGGGACTACATGGACGTACTTTATTGTCCTGTCTAAAATGCTAGAACATGCAGTGCTTCTTTGTGACCATCTCTGCACGAGGCCGCTGTCACTTCTATAACGTTTTGTTTGTTTGTTTGTTTGTTTGTTTGTTTGTTTGTTTAGTTTATATATAGGCTACTCGAGCAAAAACACGCCCGCCTACAATTTCAAGTTATTGACACAAGATGGCGCTATAGCATTTCCAAAGACATACATGACACTTGTACATGTACTATCAGTGACGTTATTTAGAGCATACAGACTATCAATGACAAAGACAGTCAAATTCTTCGGTCAGATACTTCGTGAACATGTACGTATCTGAACATGAAATGATAGATAGAATGAGAAAGAAAACGAAAAACTAGGCCAACTTAACGTCGTGCAAAGGGACAAAATGTCCAGCAGCCTTGGATCTTTATTCAATTCTACCTTTTTGTTACAGTTCTATGTTACACTGGTGCTGGCGAGCCACAAAAATTGAAGTTATCAGAGATCTTGTGGAATTTAGAAAAGGCAGGTAGGGAACAACAATGTAGGATCAACGGAGGTGTCGCGTTAGAAATTACGTCAAGGATGATAGAAGTCTCCCGTGATCCAGTATTGAGTCTGTTGTTGTTTGGGTTTTTTTCAGGTTTGCAACCATCCAGAAACGCCTTGAAGATTCGCCAAGCAGGTACGTGTTCTCAAAAGACGAAAGTATCGCTATGTCATCCGAGTCACGACGACAGTATCTTCCAAAGGGATATCGTCACGCCTTTATTATTCGCCATCCAAGACTTGTTTACGACTCGTTTCGGAAGGCCGCTTTCAGGGCGTCGAAGCTGAACGGCATACTGAAATACAACGAAACCGAAGATACTTTTGACTTGCGTAATTACGGCGACGGATTCGATGTGGCGGACACGTTCAAACACCACCACGACTTCTGGAAATACATTCGACAGAACGTCGATCCATCACCTCTTGTGATCAGCTCAGCAGATCTTCTGAACAACCCGGATAAGATTCTGCCGAAGTTCTGCGAGGCCATGGGCTACCCCTACTCGGAGTCCCTTCTCAGCTGGGACGCTTCTCCAGACGTCATCAAGACGTGGAAGTGGCCTACTGCCCAAGAATTCTCGAACCCAGCATTTCTGGATTCGTCTATCAAGAGCACCCACTTCGTTCCTCCGAAGCCGGTACCGGCATGGGAGGATCTCAATGAAGACATTCGGGAGATGGCCAAGAATGCAATGCCCTTTTACGAAGAGATGTATATACACCGACTGATTGTTTGAAAGCCATCACTTATTACTCCTAATACTCCAACATTAAGTTAATTACATATAAACTGGGAACAAAAATGGTTGCTTTCCACATATACCAGTTAATTGAGTTGTTTATGAAAAAAAACCCTCTATACTTTCACCTGTCCTTGAGATTGTGCAGTGTGTCCACAGACCTCTTCCAATTATTTCCTCTTCCTTTACTTTCTCCATTCTTCCCTGCTCCTCTTTCCTCGTTCTTCGTTGTCCAGTAACTGCGTGTGTGCATTTACATGTACTTCATTTCTGTTATTACTGTGTTGTTGTTGTTGTTGTTGTTGTTGTTGTTGTTGTTGTTGTTGTTTTGCGTGACCCCGTGTATGTCTTCTCTTTTTGTCACATTTTCCTGGCATGCACGGCCAAATAGTGTCGAGCTGTGCCATAAATTTGCTATCATATTTCACATGTTTGCATTCTAAATCATAGTAAGTACTGTTTATAGTATGTTTGTATTATCACCATCATATATCAATGACAAATGTACAATGGTATAAAGATGAATTTAATATGAATATATTTTATTGGTATAACAAATTGGTGCTGTCGTTGTTTTGTTTCCAGTTTTCCACGTCTTCTCTTTTGGTCACATTTTCCTGGTATACAGGGCCTGATATAGTGTCTGTTCTATTACTGTGCTAATATGTTTTATATATGCATTCTAAGACAAGTATTGCTGATATGATTGTATTACCAGCATCATCAATGTTTAAAGACCTAATAAAATGGTTTTGGCATTTTTTTCTCAATGATGTAATAATATTAAATGTTAAATTCTAAGTAATTCTATGGTTGTGCGGGGTTTTTTACTGTTCTGAATTTTGTTCTATATTTGTTAACATAATGGATACAATTTCCTCGGTTTTGGAAAACTTGCTATACTTTCACCGCATGCGGCGCACTATCACTTTTAAATTGTGATGACGTCTAAGAACGGAGTCGTTCACGACCAGTCTAGCCGTAGCCAGCGAGCTGGCAAGGCTATGCTAGCGCAGCGCAGCGACAGCCGGGGCGCGGCCGGCGGCACTGTACTGGCTAGCGCTGGCGGGGGAGCGAGCTAGCGAGCGCATAGCAGGTGCTGCGCTGCACTATTGTCATTGGCTAAGCCTTTAGACAAAAGAATATTTAATGAACTGTATCGGATTTAATACTGCCAATAATACAGATTACAACTGTGGTACGCTTGGATATCTATTATTTTCGGCGAACTCGTGAAATAGGCCCCACCACTGCGTGTCTGTACTAACTACGGCGACTCGCCTGATTCAGCCCCACCGTGTGGCGTTCATCTCGGTAGGTAAGCACGGCGGTGGGGCTGCCTTCCACAGTGAATACTCGTGAATGCGGCGAAATGACTTCATAATATGGCCCTCGGCTCGACTAATTTAACGGCCAATTTAACCATAAATACAACCCTACCTAACCCTAAACCCTAGGAGGACCTACCCTTGCTTGCTATAAATGCACGGGTACGGTGCACGCGTGACTGCGGTGGGGCCTATTTCACGATAGCCTCACCGCCTGCTTTATAGGCCTAGACCTACTCGTGAATCCAGCCCCACCGTGGCATTCATCGGTAGATAAGCACGGCGTTTGGGCTTCCTTCCACAGTATGATTTTTAGCATAAAACAAAAACTACTCGACCAAAATTGACGATCATTCTTGGTATCGTTTTTCTTAGAAAATGACGCATCTAAATTACTGATCAAATTGCAGAAACTGACTATGGGAAACTGGTTAGGCTTTTTTTTTTTTTTTTTTTATAGCCACGACCCACCCTGTAACAACATATCCCCCTAACCGTTAGGCGTTAGAGTGTAGCCTCTGTACTACTACCAAAGATTCTGCAATTACTACTTACTAGTCTACTAAAGTACTAGACCTAGTGCCGTAGTGGTAATAGTACACTACTAGTAGTAGTACTAGTAGACTACTACTACTAGTTGACTATTATAACTACTAGTAGACTGCTACTAGATCTACTACTAGACTAGGTGCCTACTACTGGTAGTTTAACTTGTAAGCGCCGGCCGACGGGCCAGGCCACGGCCGGGACGCTCCCGCTTGCTTGCTGCGGCCGGAGTAGCCGCTCACTTTGTGAGCGAGCTGGGCCTGTTCTTCTAATCTACTTACTAGACAGTTACAACTTACAATGTCAGTCATGTAGAATACAGTGTATCCTTTCTAACGTTAAACTATATGGGGGCATACCAGACATACCACTCTGTATTTCCCAGGCGATCGTTTCCGTGAGGTCTATTCTCGGGCTTGGTGCCATGTTCAAACGCTCTTGCACTGGCAGCGGGGGAGATGCAGCTGGTTCATATCGGTAAGGTGCAGCCCTGCGATAACGTTCTGGTTCATCGGCTGCCTCTCCCTCCCCATCTTCCCCTTCAACTTCATGTGCCTCCTCTTCCTCTCCGCTATCGTCAGAGCTGCAGTCTTCTTCATCACCATCAATGTCGAAGTTTACCCATATAGGGGAAGACATTATGCTCGAGGTACCAGGTATCTGTGCAAGCTAACTTAGTGATAATGTACGTGGTAATGCGTACATGTCGACAGTCAGTGTGTCGACCGGGAGCGCACATCCCGCGGGCCCGGGCCTGGCCGGGCTAGCTATCGTGTACGCGCGTGTACCAAGCTAGTAATCTGAGTGCTTGTGCTGAGCGGCGTCTGCTAACTGAGCACAACTCCGTGCTTATACGTCATCAATCGGTTCAGGGGTGTTGGTCACGTGACTATCTTTTTCGCAAAAGCTGCAACGGGGTCCTCCAAAAATGTGATATTTGGGGCAGTTTCTAGAAGCGAAAAAAACCGGAACGACACTGACAACATATTTACATTGATAATCATGACATATATTTTACATTTCTTTTGCATATTAAAAAATTTTGCAAGCATTTTATTAGGTCTTTAAATGTACAATGGTATATAAATGAATTGTAATATATATATATATATATATATATATATATATATATATATGTACAGTGTATATTTTTAAGGGAACACTCTTTTCCATCGTTATGATTACTACTTCATTTTTGTTACCATGATAAAGTGTGCATTGTTCCTTTTTTGGTTATAATATCATTCGTTCATATATTTTATATTGTGTTCAATGAAAGTCCTTTTCAGCTGGATGAAAATCAAATTGACACATGTGCAACTTTGTTCAATAAAATGTCCTTTTCAGCTGGATGAAAATCAAATTGACACATGTGCAACTTTGAATCATGTTTTTTTAATGGAAATAAATAAACTATTAAATTGAATTGAGTTTTCCGCCGTAACAGCCATCAAATCTTGTACATACATAATATCATTTTTTTTTTCAAATCATTAAAAGCGTCGACCCCTCCATAATGTCCCTAGAGTTAAGTGTTCAGGGCTTGATCTAATTATCACTATTTTGTTGGAAGATTATACGTTCGAGATCCTCTCGTTAGAATTTAGGGATTTGGGGATTAAAACATAGAGTCACGATTGGTTCCAAGTGAATATTAACAATTAACTCAAATAAAAAGGGGGTCTGATAACTAGACTATGGGAACCCACAACTTCATGCATTGTGTCGCATGAGGTGTGTTGACAGTGATTGCAGTTTGTTATTTCGAAGGTTCGTTATTCCGAAAGTTTAGTAATCCGAAAACGAAATTGTGAGGTTCATAATTCCGATTAAAGAACTTTTGGAATAAGAAACCTAATTTCATTTTCGGATTAATCAACTTTCAGAATAACCAACTTGTTTTATTTTCAAATTCATGAACCTTCAGAATAACGAATATATCTTATTTTATTTTCCGATTAACGAACTTTGGGAATAACGAACCGTATGTCATTTTTGGATTACCGAACCTTCAGAAAGAACGACCCTTTATTCATTTTTGGATAAACGAATCTTCGAAATAACGAACCTCTTTTTTTTTTTCATTTTCTGATCAACGAACCCAACCTTAGGAATAACGCCGCAGATGATTCGATTAACAAATGTCAAGATAAACGGAATTTGTGTTTCGGAATAACGAACCTTCGGAATATAATGAACTTGGAGGGAAGAGATTCCTGACATCCTCTACAAAATTCCTCATTTCTCTTTGACCACTGAAGCAAATCGAATGGGGATTTTTGTTAGATGTGGGCAATGAGTTATAGTTTCATACCCTGAATTTGTATTTAGATTGATTCACTATTTTTAAAGATATAATTCGGAGGGTCCCGTTGTATTTTTTTTTTTTTTTTTTGGGGGGGGGCATACGGTATAGGCGAGGAGATTCATTTCCAGGAAGAGCAGTGAAACAAAAGCAAATCAAATAAATAATAATGCAAATAAAATCAGTTACATGTTAGTTGTTTGGACTTACAGATACCCCCTGGGTCACATAATCAGGAAGGTGACACTACGCCTTTATACACTGTGATTGCATCATATCGGAAGGATGTAAAGATACGATTTGAGTATGATTGTGCACTGCGGGTTCTCTTGTGCAAGACTCCCTATAGGTTTTCTTGTCTTATTCATAAAATCTTCCCATTGTCTCATTTGCTACAAACAAACAAACAAACAAACAAAGGTATATAGGTGTTATCTAAATCGAAGTATGTTGGTTTGTTGACAGATATTTCGGGTCAACTTCTTGTTCCTCTCAGTTTTAATAGACCTAAACGTACAAAAGGAAAAAAAAAACACCAACAACTAAAACAACAACCACCAAATCAACAACAACAAAATATGAACAGTATAGGTGCTCACGCAAATAATCTATAACATGCAGACCGTGTAAAAGCGACGGATGTGTTGAAGTGTATCGTCGCTGAGGTCACTTACAGTACATAATGTTGGCCCTAGATCAGTATAAATTGCGACTTTCTCGTATTTCGCAAAATTCGACATATTATTCTAATCAGTCCCGTATATTTTGTATCACTGCCAGTCTTTACAACTAAAAAAAGTAGGAAATAAAATTTGTGTCGATTCGTGGTGTGTGTGTGTGTTTTATGTTTATTTATTCATTTTTTTTTTAACAGTGTTGAGTGTGGACGGAGGGATATGCATGCAGGGAAATATATCAGTTGCAAGATTAAAACCATTAGTTGTCATCTTGTATCACTATGTACAATGCGCGGTCCTTAGAATATGATGGACTTGGCGCAGTTCTTGGTCAATATTTTTTTTTAATTACTATTCTATGTCTAACCAAATTCTGAAGAAATCATGGAACACTTTGAATAGGACTCATCCTCACTTCTCTTTGATATTTTCATATCGATATGATCCAAGGGCGGATCCAGGAATTCCGTGAAAGGGGAGCGCCTTAACAAAATCATGGTGGCGCAAGCCATCACCCCCCCCCCCTCATTTTTCCTCTTATTTCTTTTGTTTTAACAAAAATGAAAGGGGCGCGCGCCCCCGCCTGGATCCGCCACTGTGAGTCTACAGTTGTGAGCACGTGAGAGCTTTCGAATTCCTTGTCTGCTTTGTTCGTAATTTACTCTCGACATAAGCACTAAACACATCCATATTAATCACCATAAAAGTTTTCTAAGAAGTAAAAACATTGATATAAGAATTCATTGCAGATTTGCCAAAAGCTTACAAATATTGCGTGTTTTCCGTGAATATTTTTTGTTTAGTGAAGGTCGAGTTCAAAAGCAAAAAAAAAAAAAAAAAGTTGTATTTTATAAAATCAATTTCGTGATACTTCCAAACATTTCATGAAAATGCATATTCATATTTGAATATTAATTAGAATACGAATGTTAGGGAATTTCATTGGCTGTGGTAATCTTGACAGACCAAGGATGGAATGAATAACATAGGAAATTGAAAGAAGACGTTTATGCAAATTTTGGGGGCGTGCGTACGCATAAAATGGCCGCGCCCACTAAGTAACCTAGTTTATTTCGACAGTCAAGTTTGCCCAGTGACTTAAAAGGTGTCTTTGGTTATATACAGACAAAAAGGCATTATAAGAGGTCAACATACATTTTGATTGCAGGGACCCTTTAACATGAACGTATGGGCTCCCCTAGGATTGGTCACATGCCATGTCAAAAAACAGCACCACATCATTAAAAACAAAACAAAAACAAAACAAAACAAAAACCACCACCAAGAATTTGTTGTCCCCTATATAGATGGCATACAAATGTAGGAAGTTACTATCATGGCAACCAAATGACATGTAAAGTACTGAATTAAAAAAGCACCTGAAATTTAATGACCATTTTTTGGTGAATCCTTGGCCATCCCCCAGGAAAGTTTTACTGCAAATGAAAAAAAGAAAAAATGCAAAAGAAAAAAATGAAATGAAACCCGGAAGTGGCACCAGAAATAATTAGTCACGCCCCGCCCCTTTACAGAATTCCTAGATTCCTAGATTCCTGAAATGTGACATATTTTAGACACCACTCACGGTCGATAAATGAATAAAAGAATAAAGATTAAAAAAAAAAGAGAGAGACATTCAAATACAGTTTATCAGGTGAAGGAAAGAAATTTAAATACACGGTTGTAATGTCAAAACTCTTGATGCAATAAATTGATAGAAAAGTCAGAGCAAAAGTATCAGGTATGGACGAAACGCACAATTTTATGTTTTATTAAATTTCATTTTTACAGATAGCTTGGAATACACAAGTCTCCTCGTTACTGGGGCCCAGTACACTCACGAACTGCAAAATGACAACTACACTTCAGTCAACAAATATGTACAATTCATGATTATGCATACCACAACAAATAAATAGTATTGCAAAATATGTATTGCATATTTAGCATATGTACAATTACTTCTTCTCCACTTCTCCATGACATTTTCATTGTATGGATGTTCATACAAAGAGGACATGTTATCAAATGTTATTCAAAAATTCAATGAATTCGAGTGGCAAGTAATTACGGGATTGAAATCGAGAATCGAGAAATTCAAGTGTACCCCTTCTTTATGTGAATATGACATATCTATATTCAAGGCAAGAGCATGAAATACTGTACATGTAACTTGAATGGAACAGTACCATCAAGTTTGTCTATAGTTTGAACACTTTACTTACTATGTTCATATACCTACATGTAAACGCAAAGTTATTCTTTTTTTTCCACTTAAGAACAAAAATAAACATTGCATATTGTCTGTAAAACAGTTATGACGGGCATGTTGAATGCCTCTGTTGTACCTTTCCTTCACATTTTTGCAGCTCTACAGAAAGAGGTGTGTGAAACATCTCTGACAAATATCTAGGCAATGTTTTGACAGATACTCCTTGTTCATGATGGCACAGACTGACTTGGAATGTTACTGAAGCCAAAAGACTAGGAATTACATTTACTTTTAATGGTCAAAAAGTTACAAACTCATGAATCATCCTTTCAGTAAAATGATCATTTTTAATGCGTAGCTTTGTTCTTTATGAAGGTTTTAACAATATAATCATTTCTAACAGTTTAGTGTCTAACTTGCCATGAGCATGCACAGAGTTTCAGAACTATAGTAGAAGAATATTTTAAAATAACAAGTGAATAAATAGATAACAAATTAGCACAAAGTGCCTTTCCAAATGCTGGCCTTACCTATCATTGACTTCATATAAGAAAGGCAATATCCAAAGAAAAATGCTACTCTGCACTCACACTCTAACAACCTTCACAGAAGAGCAACAATTGCGTTTGTTTTTAGGATCATGCATGTCAACACTTACCTGAGTAAATATCATTGGTATGAATATGATCCTCTAATTTTGAGTGAGAGTTGAACTTGACAATATTTGAAACGGCATTTCATACACTTTGCTCTAAAATTCACGAACGATCAGGAATAAAGCAAATATTCTTTCAAATGAAGAAAAGGATGCATATATAAAAGTGCTGATATATGCTAAGTGGATCAATGAAGCATTCTGGGGTTGCATTTCAAACTGTACATGTGTCCTAAACACTCCTCTACAATCTACAGATACTTTGAAACCATTCTTCTCCAGTGTTGTCAAGGCCTATTTTGGATGTCAGGATCTGACACAACTGACCATCACAAGTGTTTTCACAATGAAAATTAACCACGATGAAAAGTAACTTCTTCAAGAAAAAAAAAGGGAAAACTACTCACAAATGGCCTCTTTAAATCACTAGTATTTTGTGGTAGTAATTCTGGCGAAGATACATGCCTCTAATCACACTCGTGCAGAGATATGTCATTAAACGTTGCTCGAGAAGTTGTCCAGATATCACAGAATACAAGCAATTAAACATCACATCAGTCATATCAGTCAATATGGAAGCCTGAAGGGTCTGTGCTCTGGTCAATCGGTCAGAGCGTGACATACAACCACGCAAAGAAGCATGGTGATATATGACCAGATTTATCATGAAGGCACTTCATGCATACAACAAGAAAGGAAAATGTGACGGATAATTAGTAAGTGGTCCATCTGATAAATAAAACAAAAACTGAAAGAATTCTTTACATACATGTACCTTAAGATAAACCTGTTTTCTACGTAACTAAAACTGATTACATGCTTCATTGGGTCCAGGAAGGGTACATACAGTGTACGTATGTATGTATGTATGACAGTGGGGGAAAAAAAAAAAAAACGTTTATGTACTGTTTAAAATCAGCCAAAGTGACCTGCTGCTTCTAGAACCCTCTGCTACATAGATTTCTGTCTTTCTGACAAGCACTGACTTTACACTTTGATCGAGATAAACTCAAATCCATGTACAGATCCTACACAGCTTTCTACACTGACAGAGATATCAAACATAGTGATCACATTCTGTAATTATTGATGTCAGTAACGCTCTTTCAGAGGCCATCCTTGATTTCACCAAACTTTTCCTGATGATGGCAATTGATATTGGAATCATGTCGTGTGTGTGAAATGTGATTTCAAAACAACCGATAGGTTTTACAGAGCGATATAACTGGACATCAAGTCTTTTTATCAGTCTTCACATACAAGGAGTCATGTGGAGCACTGTCACCAATTTGTCAAAATCCAAACTTTATATTCTGATATGACAATGATTCACAGTGTGAAAGTATAATATCAAGTAATCAAGTCTGGCTATTTTTAGTTTATATGTTTCTGAAAACCATTACAGCACCTGAACTTCATAAAACAAAATGTATCTCATAAATGAATTAATTAATCAATTGATAAAAGAAAGAAAAACAAAGAAATTACTAAATTATTCAATGAATAATAAACCAGCACGACAGTTTATTTAGGTCTCAGAGTCATTAGGAAGAGCACATATACCTAGCAAGGAACACGGGAAGGATAAAGGCAGGCAAGACAAATGATTGGTTTTCCTGGAAGTATTGCCACAAGTATGATTACAGTCTTTTCATACATATGAATAAGAGTTGTGTGTAGCTAGCACAGGCTGGTCGTGTAAGATTGGAAAGAAAGATTCACACAGAATCATGGACAGATCAGTTGCACGAAATGCTCTCAAGCATACATGAAATAATAATAATAAATAAAAAAATAGATTGATGATGAAAACGATGCGCCTCACAAAAGTCAGTCTTTATAATGCTGGAAGAAGTTAGGGTCTACAAGATCCTGCAGACTTTACACCACGGCAATGAAAGTTAAAGTCTAGTCAAAATTTGCATCAGGAACAGGAAAAAATAATGCCTCCGGCACCACTTTGTGGCGGAGGCATAAAAAATGCCACAGATTGCTAGTCAGGTACAGCAGGAGGACAACCTTGGATAAACAAAGTCTGTACAAACATATTTTACAAGATTAACTAAGAATGAGGCATCCATCGCATGAGTTTACATTGCTTGAGGATGGTAGGCACAAACGCACATACTGTATAGCCATTGCACAAACATACCAATATTGGGTCAACCTGTCATGACAAATAATACTGCTCATTTACGAGTTGTCATTACTGCATATTCGCTTGGAGTTGTCATAGTGCATGGGAATCACACAGGTGCATTCCTTCAATCTACTCCAAAGAAATGCACATTGTCAGTTACCAGACGGCCACACATATTTTCATACTATATAAATAATGCCTCTTGCACCGACTGGTGCAGATGCATAAGGGAAAAAACAAAAAACAAAAACGACACTGCCTTGGCAAAGCTGAAAACACACCATTACATCTGTCCTCACAAACTCAAAGCACCTTCATGATTGTTTACACTTGTTTGACACTTTTTTGGCTACATACACCTTACCCTGCAAGGTCGATTTGGTCACTCTACAAAACACTGACACTGACACTGACACTGAGCCAACACTAGATCACTTGGAGAAGAGAATATTTTCATGAGGGAATGACAAAAAATGAGATGTACAAGTTACCACTGTTCCCTTCTTTTTGCTTAAAAGACCAATATCTCCCCCTCCCCTCCCCCTCCCTCCCCCCCACCCCCGCCCCCAAGAGGAAAGATGAAAACGTGTACAGTCCAACATTTTTTATCTGGTCTATGTCGAGACTGGCACCGTCTGGATAAGCGATTTGGCCGCGGATGGGAGAAACAATGTTTATGTACAAGTACATTTAGCTGCCAACCCAGTGGTAGCTACATGTAGGTACTGTAGGTAGCGTACACTGCAAGGGTGGTGTACTGGTAATCTAGCTAGCCTATTAGAATTATAATCCATTCTTTACAAAAATTGAACATTTTACTGTATAAGCTGTTATTTTTGTGTTGGTTTGATTTTCACGAATTTCGCAAATCACAATTGCAACACAAATTTAACAACACGCAAAAATGTCGCCACGCGCTAGGGTAATCGTGCATTAACAGTAAGCCTTTGTGTCAATTCACGAAAACAACATCTCGCAAGAATGTCTGTCACCTCATTTGCAAAAATATCTGCACACAAAAATAACAGCTTATAAAGAATTGAATTCATGACATGTTTCTGTTGGGAACATCATAGGTGAGTTTTGTAGGGGTTTTAATTGAGTTTGAGAAGTCTGGACAAAAGACGGCCAGTTAATCGCGGTCTGACTGTACTTGCACTAAAGACAACAAACTCAGTGCCCCAACTTGTGTAGGGTAAGCACTATTTAGAGGACAAATATCATAAACATTTCCCATCAGAATAGGAACTCATCAGTTCATTTGCTCATAATCATAACAAATTCATTTGCTTTTCAATTTCATTTGAATGGCAATCTGATCTTGCTTAAGAGTCAGAAGAGATCAGAAACGAAATACGGGGAAAGTAAGTAATAAAGTACAGTCCACATATTTGTCATCCACGCATGAACACATAGATGTGGAGCTTGATGAAATACATCGTAGAGGGCCAATATGTCCTCTTACTGTAATTGCATATAATTCAATTCAACAACAGTATTTTACATACACACAGACAAACACAGACAACACAGACACAACTATCACTCGTTCAGTGACAAAAACAACATTTACATATATCTACACATCTTTAGTCCTTCTCTTTCTATTCTCTTTCCATATTCTTTCTGTCCACTATGTCCACTCCGGCAATAAATAGAGCAAAAAATAAACTTTTTTTGAATAAAAAGATTTAGCCTTTCTGTCATATGTTATACTAAAAAAATATGTCCAATCGCAATGCAAATCTCTTTCTCACACTCTCTCTCTCTCTGTGAATTGCATTCACAAATTTCATTGATAACATTTGATGCAAGCACAAGCGAGCCATCAAAGTTCAGCGAATCATAATATTGCTGTTTTAAGACTGAGGCAGGAGAGTTATACCACAAAATTTTCAGAAAAATTACAACAGATAAAAGATAAATCATTTCACATCTCAGTAAATATCAGTGTGTGAAGTTAAAAATACTAATATTCATTAAAAAAAAACATGAATTATTTCTCATGTCCATGTCTATTTATGACTGCCAAAACTGATTTCTATTCAAAAAAGCAAATTAATAATAATTCCTCCTTGTAATAATGCATGAAAAGATATGCTGATGCTGAAAAGTCTACTAAAAATCATTATATGCTTCGTTTCTCTCATGAAATTTACTTTGGTAGAAATTCAAATGAATAATTAATTCATCTGCATTTCAAAGCTCCAGCTGGCATAATGAGGCAATTCTTCACTCTGTTTGACTTCTTTATAACTTTCTGATTCTAAAGTAAAAAACAGATTTGCAATTACTTCTGATTAGATATAAGCCCATTGATTTACTACCAGCAATTCAATAACGAGTATGCAGCCTTCCATTTTCTGAAGGAACATGGGGACATTCTGTATTTATTGCACTACAAAATACAACTGTAAGGTATTTAACATCTTTCAAATGCATAATAAAATTCTACAAGAGCTATCTTTTTTTTTTTCACCCAATCTGAATCAGCTGTCCTTGAATAGGATCATGGGTGCTAGCTTGGCACGACACTTGTGAACTTGATCAATGCCTACACCCCTATTATCCCTCCTTTGGCTTTAGGCTTTAGGCTGTGGAATTAACATTTTGATTTCGCTTAAACCCCAGGTAGAGATTTGCCCCCTTCAACATTTTTGAAGCCTACAAACCAACCACCTCATTACCCTGCTTTGAAATGAGACAAGGTGTGGATACTTTTGCAGTCAATCACCATTGACTGGTAGGCAATACTCTCAGATTGTTTGCTGAACCACCGAATAGCTTTCCAAAATGCCATTACTGACCACGCTCTCCGCGGCGTTCGACCTCTTGACCTCATCCCCACTGGAATGCACCATGTCCAGGTCATCGCCTTCCGAGCCGTCGCGTGACCCATCACTGCCGAGACTGTCCTGTCGCGAGCCTCGCTTACTGATTGCCAGGTCCGCGGGCGATCCCCCGGGTCTGCACTGGATGCTGGACGCGGCGTGGGAGGGGGTTTCCCCCACCGACCGCTGAATGGATTCGGCAGGGGGTTGCCGGGGTGAGGAGGAGGGTGTCTGCTTGACCGGTGAACCGAGACAAGAGTTGAGGCAAGGTGACAGCAGCTGAGGATGGACCATGATTTCACCGTGCATGCCCTTGAAAATAGTGCCACAGCAGACTTTCTCCCTGTGAGGTTTTGGGATGCGAAGAAAGTGAAAAAAAAAAAATGTTTGTCAACAACATATAGCAAAGCCAGTCAATGTTACATCTATACACATACTTACGAAGCTGCTGCATATCAATAACCATTTTCATCATTCCGTACTTGGCAAAATGAATCATTGTTATAAGAGTCATTAATGTGTACGCGTATAAAAAAGCATATATGTTCTGCAGATATTATAGTGTGTAAAAATTGCATAGTATGCTCGCAGCTGTCTGTTATTGGTGCAATATTCCTTCATTAGTGACAAAAACCCTTTGCTACCGAAATATCCGAAGACCAATTAGCATGGGGATAACATGAAATGGGAAGGTTGGCCCTACCGAGATATATTTGGGAATCAATCGCCACAAAGAATCGTTGTGCACAGTTTTAACAGTGATTTTTAAGAAGTACACACACAGATGGAGAATCTCAACTGGAGTCGAATATTAAAGGACAAGTTCACCTTCATTAACATAAGGATTAAGAGAATGCAGCAATATTAGTAGAATACATCAGTGAAAGTTTGAGGAAAATCGGACAATCGATGCAAAAGTTATTAGTTTTTAAAACTTTTGTGTTGGAACTGCTGGATGAGGACACTACTAAGGCTCGTGATGTCATATGAGTACAACAGTATAAAGAAAATGTAAAGAAAATTCAACATATTTTCACTTTTTTTTTTGGATAATAAAAGAGCACTTGATTTGCCTCTTTCTAAAGGCAATGGGAATAATATTACCCATAACATATGTCAGTAACGAGTCAAGGGAATGTGCACTTTTTTCAAAAGATGAAATTTTGTGAAATTCTCTTTATATTTTCCTTATATTGTTGTACGCATGTGACATCATACACTGCAGTAGTCTTCTCATCCAGCGGTGACTGCACAAAAACTTCAAAAATTCATAACTTTTGAACAGATTGTCCGATTTTCCTCAAACTTACAATGATGTGTTCTACTAATATTGCTACATTCTCTCAATCCTTATGTTAATGAAGGTGAACTTGTCCTTTAATAACGATTGTACACTTCAATGCACATATTCGCTGACTGGCAATTCTATTCTAATAGGCCTGTAACGACTGTACTTGTGGTTTTCTAATGTATTCCTGTGTGTGTTCTGTCCACGCCTTGCATGTCTACAATACAAAAAGTCTATTTCACATCGCCAATTGTTCTCCATCTAAGTAATAAACAAGGTGGAAGAGGGATTTGTTGAATCTAATTTTAATCTCAGTATGTACATTTGTTGGTTCATAAAAGGACCTGTACACGTATGTGAGAATCAGGATATGGGCGGATATGGCACTCAACTCTAGTTCAGCAGTCACAACACACAGTGAAACAGAACAATATGGGCAAACATTTAAGGTGGCTGCTGCCAGGTACAAGTGGCAGCTAGGACGGGCTCAAATACAAGTTCTTACATTTTCCAATACGTGGTATCAATGATTGATGCCAGTAGAGGGGGCAGGTCGTCCAGATAGTCCGAGGATATCGACGACCCCGACCTGGACCCAGTGCGCGACGTAACTGATGTTTCCGATGCATCACTTGGAGTCGGGCTGGGTGGAGAAGCGTCCTCCGCTGCGTCATGATCAGTGAATGGTAAACAATTTGAGTCAAAGTTAAATTAACTGCAGGAGACTGATGAAAGTGGGAAAGGGAATTCTTCTGATATTACAGCACATGTGATTGGGTAAAAGAATCAACATAAGAAGGCTCTTAAATGCAAGTAATACCTACATCAGTGTAGATGGGCAGCTTGGTATGATGAAAGAAAGCAAACAATTTCATACTCAACAAAGAGTCAGTTTTTCAAGGGCACAAGAGGCTGCCAGAGAAAGTTTTAAAACTTGGAATTTAGTTAACTACAAAAACTTTGCGAGGGCTGATCTCTGATCAAATTGCACAAAGTGCTGTGTATGCTGTATATTTCACAAGGCTTTTTGTTCATGAATTTCCCCGAGTCCAGTGCTATTCACGAAATTAACAACACAAAAAAATATTAACTCTGATCTCTGACATAAATGTGACGTGGAGGCAAACATTTCTCTGTTCATCACTGTGCATCCCAATCGCAAATTTAACCACTCACAAAATTGTCGGGAAGTCCTAATTCACGAAAATGTAGAATCACTGAATATATGGCATATACAGTATACAGACAGCTTATCGCATCAAAATCACACAGACACAAACCCGCAAATGCACAAATTCACAAACATTGATATGCTCTCACGTTCAGGATTCCTGGATCTCAGCCCATCCAGCAGGTTCATCCTCTTCTTCTCGGAGTGCCTGCGCTTGTGGCGGCGACTGCTCCAGCCGTGATCCGGCAAGGGGGCCGGGTTGTTGTTGTTGCAGTTGTTGGAGAAGGAGGTGGTCGGGCCGCCCTTTTGAGTCTTCAATTTCTGCCTCAGCTGAGACTTGCCTCCGGGCCCTGCCCTCGCATCGACAACCTGAATGGACATTAGACATTATATAGGCAGTGGTTAACAAAATGTTTTGGAAAATACAACCCATATTTGGGAGCAGATGAAAAAAATACAATATTTTCAATTCCTAGAAACAATGTGCATTCACAAGCAAGTTTAATGTCATCTACACCAGCTGCTCCTCCTATATCAAAAAAAAAAAAAAAAAAGTGCTCTTGTTTATTTGACTCTGTACTACTTCTGTGGCAGGTGTCAAGTACAACATACAAAACTATCCAAATGAGAGAAACATTAGCAAGCATCAATACATGTATATATCTTAGTTGCGTTAGAAGTAAAAGATGATAATGTCTGCATCAAATTTACTCTAGGAACTAATGGGCTCAACATCTTATTAGAATTTACGTGAGAAAAATGAATTGCAGTCTACTGTATTTCCTCTAACTGAGGGAAACATGCTGTACACTGTAAATGCGGAAATTTTCGGAGTACATAATTTGTACAAATAACGCGCTACTTTTGGCTGGCGCAAATTCTACAACTGGCAAAAATATCTTCACATATTTGTCTGCACTTTTTGAACGGGTTGACAATTGCGCAGTGAGAATTCAAAAACCTGTGAATACGTTTTAGAGCCACTCAGTGCAAAAAAATTAATCGCGCAAAAAATATGTTAACGTTTACACTACGAGAAAAGGACCGACGCAAATTCAACGTGCACTAACATGATTCCAGTTCCTCTCGGTTCCCTTTGGCAACTTCTTCCACCTCTTGATGAGCAGGACGCAGGCATTGCAGATCTCCCCTGTTCTTTTCTGTCCCTCGGTCAGATTGAAGCAATTCTTGAATTCCGTCTCATACTTCTTGCTGTCTGTGAGTTGGGTCGAAGTATCAGTGACAAGAAGAGTACATGATTTAGTGTGATTCATAGCAAGGATAAACAGTATCAAATGCAAAGTTATGCAAAGTTACAAGA
This sequence comes from Diadema setosum, assembly GCA_033980235.1. NCBI lineage: Eukaryota > Metazoa > Echinodermata > Echinoidea > Diadematoida > Diadematidae > Diadema > Diadema setosum. Next base: position 30,677,551 of record CM067061.1, on the reverse strand, counting down.
AAATAGACCATGTATGCACATTGCAATACAACAATATGCATCAGAAGGGATACTGATGAATGACAGAAATAGTACCTGAGACTCCAAAGTTTAGAATTACTAGTATATGATAACTTGTATCGTTCAAACAATTAGCGCAAACATTTAATTCTTGAAACTCAAGTTTCAAGCATTTACATTGTACATGGCTAGGGTTGATTTTGTTTTGTTTTGTTGTTTTGTTGGTTTTTTGTTCACAAAAGTACAGCAAGAGGAACATGTGTACTGTCTGCATTTTCCTCTTTTCTTTCTGCCATTTATGCCCGCACTGTGTTCGTTGACAGTTGTACCTGTTCACATACAGTACATTTCTACTGTGAGTTATATTGATATGCTGTAACAGCATAATTATACTTGCTGTACAGGTCTGTCTTACAGATACATTGGATTCAAAGTTATGTAATGTACACTTGTACTGAACATTTGGATTGTACAAATTGTAATAGCATTGTCACTAAAATATCTCCCATTGAGACATTATAGAATTGTCAGTGGATAATATCAGCATGTGCAATTCAGCTTCCCTGTTGTGCATTGTGAATGTATTGATTATTCTATTATTGAGTGCAAGAACTTTTGAAATAATTACTTCAAAATGTCCTTAAAGTTTCAGACTGAAGTTCACAAACTATAAGACAAAATTAGCGCTCAACAGTTTTGTGGTTATAGTCAGACCTTTCACACATACAAACCACAGTGTACATTCAGCTTAAAATAGACAAACCATTTTCTGTACTTTTCAGACTTTTCATAACGAATCACACACATCACTGTCAGCATTTGTCCACCATTTACAAGCTCTTCAAAAGGAAGTGTAATGAGCCCTCACAAAATGCACTGTGCCTATGTAAAGCATCACTGAGGCATTAAATGGAAGCACTACGTTTGAATAGCAGTTCAACTGACTTGCAGGTACATGTACAGTTGTACATTGTACACAGACACTATTGTCAAGTTCAGGAGAACTTTGTCTACAGAAAGAAAGAGCACAACCTGCACTCTAACAACATAAATTTTAATCCCCCCCCCAAAAAAAAAGGCAAAAACATACTGACACTTTGAAAACACCATATTCAATATGCACATACATGTACTGTAGTGCTACATTACCAGCATAAAACTGTCCTCACAATGTGCTCTGTGCTCACAGATATGATATCATGATACTATCAATTTGTGGTGGGCGGTGGGTGGGTGGGAATAAGAAAGACATTGTGACAGAAATGAACATCAAGTACATGTAGCTCTTCTTTGTGAGGGTAAAATTTAGAAGGTCTCAGTACTTTGTCGCCGCTTTTTATAGATAAATGTGCATGTAGCGGAACAGTTTATGAGCTACATGTACATTCTATACAAGGTCCCTTTTTTTTTGTCATCCACAGAATTGCAATAAGATTCTCAATTGCTTTTTCTTGAACCTCACAACCAAGCAGCTGTGAGGGATCAATATTCAAGGTGCAAAATAATGCAATATAAACAATACATGTAAGTATGCCGAGAGCAACTTGCATTTCTCGCATCCCTCTTCATTGTCTCTGAATGCTGTACTGTACACTTTAGTTTTAAAGTACAATGTATTGTACCTTCAAACACTGTACAATAATACATGTTTACTTACCCATCTAAAACAAGGGGGGGGGGAATATAGGAGACGGAATACTAAAAAAGTAGAAATTTTTGCGAGAATAATTTTTCATGCTTGATCTGGTAAGACAAAGTCTGTGTGTTTTTAATATTGCAGAATCAAAATTTAACCATATTATTTATGTAGTATTTTTAAAAACATACGACAAGCAAAATTTTGGATGTTTTCATTTTTCTGCTAGTTTCATGTTGCCGATGTGCACAAATATTTCCAGACCTAAAAAAAAAAAAAAAAAATCCACTTTTACAGTAGATTAAGGCGCCACTTTTCGGAATGTGGTGCAATCTGCACACTTCAGCAAGTTCTCTCAAGTTTCCTTGAAATAAAATGAAATTGTATGATAAAGAGCTACAGGATGAGTATTTGAAAATCACCCTTCAACTATTCATAGAATGCCTCCTGCTTATGCTTGGAAAAAAAGACAACATTCTTTGATTTGCATGTCATTCTTATTAACTCTTTGAATATCCATGGATGTAATCAGCCAAAGCTTGCCCAGCTACATTTTTACGGATGAGTGGATTCCCTGCCAAAAACCAAACTTTTCACGCCCCTTTATTTGTATTAAAACAGAAGAAATTAAAAGAAATACATGTATGGAGTGGGTGCATGCGCCCCTCTTTAATTTCATAAAAACCCTCCCCCCCCCCCCTTACAGAATTTCTGCATCCACCCCTGATGAAGCACACCATCAAATGCACTGATCAGTGCCCAGAAGCAAAATCAAGATGAGTCCCACAGGGCATTTTTCAGTTACATGAGAGAGTCACTGAATTTCTAACTAACCACTGATTGACTGTGTGACCTGTGCACGTTCACATGAGTCAACACCAAAAGCTTTATTGATCCTGTACCTGTATTTCTACTTGATACTCCTGTAAGGTTTCACAAGTGAGGGCAACTACTCCTAACAAAACAAAACATAAATCTACAGGTACTGACCAATGCAAAACCACCCCCTTCCCCCTCAAAAAGAAAACAACAAAACAAAACAAAACAAAACAAAGACCAACCGAAACAAAACATTGTACATGTGTACACACACACCTGTAAATCTTGAGCTTGATGACTTGGCCTTGCAAATGCAGCAACCAGCCACACTTCGATAGATCTTTGGGCGGTGGAATGTGAACATGGTCCAAATTGGAAGTGATCTTGGACCTACAGAAAGGAAAACTGTAAAACAATTGAACATAATTAAATAGTTATCATAAACATTATGCATCGAACCATGTCAATATACAGAGACAGAAATTTTGCTGAATTTTGGCAGGTAAATTTCTGTAAATGTATGCAGCCTTTAACACTGTTTCTGAGACTCTGGCGAGCAAAAAAAAAAAAGAAAAAAATCTGCAAAGGCACACAAAATATATGTCATATGAGATTTTGTATGCATTGTACACATTTGTGCATACAGTGTATTACATATTTGTATGTACAATTATACACACATACACTGTACAATGCATTTTCACTGGGTTTTTTTCCCCCCTATCCTCAGTCTCTATTGCTGTTCCTACAGCCAGTTTTGTACATTGTAAGTGAAGCTGTAACACTATTAACAATAATAAGAAAGTGGCTCTATAAACAGAAGTTCAGTGCCTTATTTCATAAGAAATGCACAAACACAGCCTCACATCTCCTTTTGACAAAAAGTCTGAAGGACATTGTGCCAGATGAATTTACACACATGCATATCTGGGAACCTACATGTATTCCAAATTGATAATTGTATAAAAATTGTACACATGTACATGTTCCTTGCCTTTACTGTCCCCAATACTGCATACAAATTAACCTAAGCATAATGTCTCGATACTGTAAACAAAGAGCAAACACATTGGCTGAAACTAGAGTGTAAATACAAAGGAAATTTGCCAGATGTCCATTTTGTCATATGGAAGTTGTTTCTGATATACAGGTGTGTTGACGAACAGATCATATAGGCCTAGGCGTATCACTATACCATAAGACCTACGTCTGTACATGAATCAATACAAACATAAACAAACATGACTGTGCTATGTCACTGCTAAATTGTAATTTTTATGACTTACACTTAAATTACACCGGACAGCATTGCAACGTATTCAAGTCAGCTCTGTACTTTACTCACTTGGCAAGAAGAGTGAAAGTATGAAATGAAAACTGATAACAATGGTGCCCAGTGACACCAGTTTCAATTTATGATTCTACATTACACCATAAATAACACACAGCAGGACTTTCATTTTACATATTATAATTATAGATTGCATGGTTTTGAGATCGAGAGTTATGGCTACTGTAATAAACATCAAATAATGATAATGTCTACTTACACTTACAGAGACAAGGTCAATGTGAAAGATATTTCACAGAGATGCTAATCCATCTAGACAGAGTCTATTTCTGCAGCAGAACAAACTAAACAAGACTCTCTAACGTTAGTAATCTACTTGGAACACCTCGATATAGAGATAACCCGATGTGCCGATGTAGACAACCAACCCGATTCAGTCCTCCACCAACACTGTTCTGCACTGTCACTGGTACTGGTGGTAGTGCACTACCACTACTCCTCCAAACTGCTGGGAGTGGGACAAAGATGCCCAAACAAAACAGATCTGACAGCCTCCTCTACATACATTATAGATGCAATGGACCAGGCTAACTCCCATAAATCCTCAGTACGATTTTTGTTGGGACAAAGCGGCTGAGAGAAGAAAGCCTTACAAGGACCCAGCCACATCGCCCTAATCTGGCTTTGTTGGACCCTCCGCTCGCGAGCGGCACGAGCCAGGCACGCGAACAAAGACCCCCAGCAGGGCCCGATTTCTGGATGCCGATTCTTTGTTGGTACCCCTACTACACTAAACTTCCAAGCAAGTCAGGAAATCTCTCGTTTCCGGGTGAAGAGAAAGACAGACAGGAAGATGAAACAAAGATTTTTTATGAGAGACTGAGAAAGACATGGCACGAAAATGGCGGTGCGAGTAACACGTACCAGGATATATCGTAGATGGGCCATGTCAGGCACGGCAGTGTTCCGAAACCCTGGAAAAACCTCATGAATGAAGTACAAGTTGTAAGTGTGAGGTTGAGTACATACGCACGACGCATTACACACACATACACATACACACACAGGCACGACACAGCAGCATGCGTAACCTGCCGACATGAATGCCCAGAGCTCTCGCTTCTTCACGGTGCTCGTTGTGCATGCCTGCTGTAAAATGCCGGTAAAATTGCCATCCACGTGCATGAGTATGGGCACACGTTCATTCTCTTTCAACTAAACATGATCGCGTGTTTTTTGAAGAAAAATGATGAAGCAGAAAGTGTCTTACCGTGATTACTTCTTAACTGCTAGAGAATAAACTGCTCTACACGAAACAAGTGCCTTATTTCTTCAGTATAACTGGAAAACTTGACAATTTCCCTTCTAAAAATGAACTCATCCTTCGTTCAACGAGCGCAGGAGCGTTGCTTCTTTTTGATCGATCTGAAACTGGGGGTCGGAGATTTATGGGTAGATCGATCGAGAAGTGCGACGTTTACTAGTACCGTAGTAGTACAATGTATTTTGCTCGGTGGTGGGGTGGCTGCTCAAAATCGACGCTTTTGCGAAGCTTGACCATCGCGATACATCGATAACCAAAATAACGCTAGAACAGTGTACGTTTTTTTGTTCCACAATAAATACTTATGTACATTTTGTACACGGGGAACTTTTGACCCAATCTGATATACAGCGCCATCAACTCTAATTTCTGACCTCGGCCAATTGTCAGCAAAACCGTGACCCAGGAGATTTTTTTTTATTGTTCGGTTATCTCTCACTTGAGCAAGAAATTTCAGTTTTTGCTTATGTTTGTTTCTTTGCGCTCATAGTGGTTTTTTTTTTCCTCGTTAGGCCCCTAATGTTGATTTGACACGAGATAAGTTTTGATTTCCACTTCGTTCATTTTTCGAAAGAAATACGCTCTCAATGAAATTTGGTCAAGGATACAAATCAGCAACAGTAAATATCTTGTACTATAACAGCAACGTCTTAATATAAATCAAAGCAAAACATGAGGCAGCACGACCCAAAAGCACGGTTTGAATAATGAAGATCTCCATAAGAACGTTGAATCAAAATGAAAATGTAGAATCATGAATTACAACAATAATCACTGAAACAGATTCAGCACAGACAAAAAAAAATAAATAAAATAAAGTGAAGAGACAGAAGTTGAAATGGAACATGAAAGGGGATGAAAGGATATTACTGTGAAATAAGTTCGGATTTAGGCATATTCTCAGATAATTATGAATTGATTTAAATTCCTCTCAACATAAAAGAGAATGAAAAGGGGACTTACAGTGGTTCAGTGAACTAGCCTGCAGGCCCTATCGGTGCACGTCACGAGACCGACACTCACGAGTCATACAGCCCACGAGTTATAGGGCCTAGCTCACAAGTCATACAGCCCACGAGTTCGACACTATAAGTAAATAAAGCCCATGTGGTGCGGAGTGCACTGAATTGGAATAAAAATGTTGTGCCTTATCAATTTTATGACAATCCGAATCAGGGAGAGTAACTAGGCTATAACAGAGGACAGTGAAAAGGGCGAAGCAAAAGATGTGGAAAGGTCCAAAAGCACGCGAGATATATCACTTGGTAAGGACTCATCGAGGTACATACCTGAGGACTGTGCGATGGACTTTATACTTTGAGACGATAAACGATCAGGGGGTGTTTCACAAAGCTGTTCTTAAAGTTAAGAAGGACTTAAGTGCGACTGGTGATCAGTTCTTGTGTGTTATACTTATCAGACTCTCCGTAACTCAGCACATGAACTGATCACCAGTGGCAATTAAGTCCTTCTTAACTTTAAGAACAGCTTTGTGAAACACCTCCCGGGGGTTATAAAAGTACTGTAACTGTGGGAATTTCTGGGGGGTTTTATCGTGATTTTGAAAGTAAAAGCATTGAAACTTCAAACTTCTTTTATACTTTTATCAAGAGAATTCAAATATTTAAGGCCATGGAAAAAAGAGAGCATAGATTTGTTGAAAAAAAAAGAAAAAAAAAAGTAGTCTGAGTTAATGGCAAGTGCATATGGAATCCATTGGATTGCCGGGTAGGATATAACGTGAGTGAACCATTATTTTAACGAACATGGAATCAAACACGAGAGGAAGAGAATGATTAGTAAGTTTGTACATAAAAAGTGTCCTAAGTGCAAGCGGCATAAATAATTTATCTCTAAAATGTTATTTTCATGAAATAAAACACCAGTATTATGGCATCTCCATGATTCATTAATAATACAAATTATTATTTTTTTTTTAATGTGGTAGGCCTTTTCATGAGGAATATGTGTTTCTTTAGGCGAATATGTCATGACAACAAAGTTGAATGTAACATTAAAAGAGCATTTGTAGGAAAACAAAATTTGACAAATTTGACTTTATTCATAACGCCTAAAAAGATTTCAGAGATATTATATAGAGATAGAGAATAAAAATGAAAATTCCACGTGAATTTGCTTTCAAGAATTAAACCTATAATATCAAGTTCATTTCGTTTGTTCATTTTCCAACGAATATAATCATGATACACATGAAAACACAATAATGTAATGAAAAACAAACAAAATGTGGCTTGAGTAATTTCACGACAAATATCGAAAGAAAGTTGGAAATTGGAAATAGAGGGAACTGCTAATAAGCAGTGATTGTAGTTTAAAGTATATATATTAATCAAAACTGATAAAACTATGATAGCCTGGCCTTTTGCTCAAAAATAAAAGTAAGACAGAAGAGAAAGTATACACACATACAGACACATAAACAAACACGAGGCAACTCACTTGAGAGAGAGAGAGAAAAAAAGAAAAAGAATGAAAAAGAATAATAGAGGAAAAGTAAGTAAGCGTGGTATGAACAACAGAAAAAGACTACTATAGTGGACAGAGAAAAGGAACAAGGAATAGGAGATGAATGGTCACCACACAAGGGCACGCAAAGCACGAGATAGAGACTCACAAAAAAATAATAAGGAGATGAGAGGAGTTGTATACAAGACGATAAACGATTGTGACAAAAAAGGGACTTGATAGACTTACAAGGTGTAACTTATTCCGAAATAAAAATATGATTCGGAGAGACTTCTCCCATAAGTTACTGTATCGTCCAGGAAAATATTCCTATAGGTAAATTTTTGAGGGAGTTACTCAAAGCTTGTATATCTTCTTCTTCTTTTTTTTTTTTTTTTTGATTTACTAATAATTTGTTAGCACTTATCCATTGAAGTATTTTTTCAATTAAAGTATATATCAATTTACATATCAGGATCGGAAATAGGCGAAAACACACACACACACACACACTAGAATAATCAACGAATAATTAAAATAGAAAGTATACGTGATGAATTTGGCACGTCGTTGATATAACAGAGCACAAATAAAAGGCGTCCAAGGATAAGCTTCCTTGAGGTATATTATAAACACACCATATATACTGAGTAACTGACACTTTGTATAACAGACGTCTCACCACTGATGAGGACAAATTGTTGGTGATGATTTAAGGTAACCTCTGAACCACTCCAAAGCCCATAGCGAAATAATTTGTGATAGCTGATGGTATCAAATGCCCTATGGAGAGGTCCAGGAATAATCATGTCCAACAATATGCTACAATATTTATCAATAGCTTGTGAGACTTTGATAGGTAGAGATTCCTAACTTTCAAAAAAGGAAAACCATCTGAGATTTCCCATGGAGGATGTCATTATGCGATTAAGGAGTCAAAGTTGTTCATAACCTGAATATTGTTGATTATATCGAAAGATGCATGAGTTTCATTATTATTCCAATCATGATTTGACTTAGTCAAGCCACAAAACTCAATTGAATATAGAATCTGACGATCGATATCATTGAGGAAAATGTTATCAACAAGGGCCGAGGTAATAATAATTGATAACCTTGCTAAATATCATGACCACATAGTTGTCCGGACATGTATTATAGCTTTCAAATAGATAAATGCGGTGGCTGTGTCTTGCGACGGGACCAGATTTTATCCGGGCTACCATCCGGGGCCACCATGAAAAATAATTGATATGTTTCGGTGGCCCGATCAGGCCACCAATTATCTGCGTCATAACATGTATATTTATAGTTGTTGTCATATTTCTCGCTCAGAAAATGGAAGAATAATAAATTGATCGCGGCTCACTATCAATAAGTGCATTCATTCTACAAATCCCAAGGTAATCAAGGGTTCACCTATCTATGTCTTCACGGTTGCACTTTATTTTACGGCAAAAATATATTAATGATAAATAAATGAGATAGAATAAAATTTTGTTTTTTCTTATGGACAAAATTCAAGACCGAACATATCGTTTCAAAAATTGAAGTATAGGTATAATCCTCTATACTATTATGTTAAACATGATCATTTCATGAATATGTCGTGTCATGGGAAAAAATCATGTTTAATATGCCTTTTTTATTGATGCTTTACAAAATGTCGTCACCTTGCAGGACGTGACATTTGAAGCCCTTTAACTACCAATCTTAACACAGCTAACATCGTTTTATATTATTGTTTTAAGGCTTTATCACCATTTATTTCACCTTGTAATTTGCTTTTCTGTCATACTTCTTAGTCACAGTATACGTTGTTTTTAAAGCCCTTTATACTCGATGTAAAATACCTCCAATCTATTTTCTAAAACATAATTATCATGATTTATTGTTTTGATTTTTCAATTATTTTATCTTTGATATTTTTCTTTGTATTTTCGGACCTCCAAATTTCTTTGTCGGGCCGCAAAAAATAAAATTTGATGATTTTGGTGGTCCGAATGGGCCACCATGCAAGGAAGAGAGAGAGAGAGAGAGGGAGAGGGAGAGGGAGAGAGAGAGAAGAGAGAAAGTTAGTGTACCAGAAAGTGTAACTTCGACAAATAGCGCCCTCACGCGTTACCTGACTTACCTATGAAGACACCCAGAGGCCATTCAACAAATTCAATCCCGAGCCTGCAAAGATCAATGAGGTGTATCCATATGGGGTGGTCAATCTATACTTATGCAATTTGAATTAAATCTTTTATACTTCTTTTTTCAGAAGTTAGTGAAATCCAAATAACACTTGTCGATTATTGTGCATGTAAATGCAGGCAGAAATGCAGTGGAACACATCAATTTATTTTGAGGAAAATTTGATTATCAATTCAAAAGCTGAAGTTCGGAGCCGCCTTCGCTGGATGAGAAGCAGTTCGTGACCTCGACGCAGAACAACGATAGAAAGAATATATGATGAGAATTCCACAAAATATCTTCTTCTTTTTTTCTTTTTTTTTTTTGGGGGGGGGGGGGGAAGAAAAATACACATCCCCTTGACTTGCACACTGACAATAAATTTGTTACCTCTGCCAGTAGGTGGAGCGCATATACCCGGCCGAAGTTATCTTCGGTTCCGTATGTCCGTATGTTGTCTATTTATCTATTAATTTTGTATGTTTGTCTGTCTGTTTGTCTGTTTGTGTCCAAGATATCTCGAGAATTTCCACAAAATTTGAAATGTGTGTTCACCGTACATGGTAAGAGACAAACTATAAAATTTGGAAGTCATGAGGTCAAAGGTCAAAGGTCATAGGGGTCGTAAAGGACATTATGCTCTATACTGCCCAATAACTCAGGAACGGATGATCGAGTTCTCACCAAACTTGCAGTGTGTTCATAATGAAGTAAGAAAAATGATTTAATTTGGGATCAAAGGTCAAAGATCATTAAATAAACTTAATCTCCCACTAATAATCTCCCTCATGAACGAATGATTAGATTTTCATAGAACTTGCAGGATGTGTTCATAATGAGGCAAGAAAGAATCTGTTTAATTAAGAGATCTTTAGGTCAAAATAAATGTCAAAAGTCACAGAGGTCATAAAGCCATTAAATAAGCTTTATCTCCCAATAACTCATGAATAAATGATCAAGTTTTCACAAAACTTGCACAGGTGTGTTCATACAATAAGAAAGAAATGGTTTAATTTGGGGGTCATGAGGTCAAAGTTCATAGGTCATAGAGGTCACAAAGGACATTCGAATCTTTCAATAACTCAAGAACTTAATCTTCAATAACTCATGAATAGGCCTAGATGACAACGTTTTCAACAAACCTGCAGGGTATGTTTATTATAGTGTGAGAAAGAAACAATCAAAATAGGGGTCATGAGGTCAAAGATCATAGAGTTCATAACGGACGAATCTCCAAATAAGAACGGTTGATCAGATTTTCGCCAAACTTACTGTGTCCAAAATGAAGAAAGAAACAGTGAAATTTGGGTTCATGTGATCAAAGTTCAAAGGCCATAGGGGTCATAGAGAGGACGTGAAATAAGCTTAGTCTTCCACTCACAATGTCTATGACCAGATTTTCTAAATGTATTGAGTAGATGTCCTATGTGTTGAAGATACTGCCTACCAAAATGGCAGGCCATGTTTGGCTTCTTGCCGGAGGCTGCTTGCTGCGAGTGCTCTTCTATTAATCAATTTATTTTCAATTGGGGGGATAACCAACAAATAATCACATAACAAATACGTTTCGAAGGTTTTGAGGAGCAAGGAGAAGGAAACAAAATTGAAACCAAAATGCTGATTGGTTTTGTCATTATCATCATCTCCATAGTGACCTCTCCATATATCGTGAAGGGATTAATATCTGAAATGATACAGTATACCTCCTATTAAAATTTCAAACTGGGGAAGGCGTCTTCAGCGAGTCATTTACGATCGCATCACTTAATTATGAACCTTCAAACTTTACAGTGTAATAGGGCCTATAATAATGTGCTACATTAGACAATATAGTGCACACCAATATAATGAATGAACTTTGTAGTTGTGTTAGCTTGCCAAATTATTCAGGGGTGATACCTTATAGTCAGTGTTATGATTATTGTCTTAGTAAACAATCGGCCTGGTATAATATAATATATAGGCCTACTGGTAGTAGCCAAATGGATGTATATGCAGAACCTAATCATTCAGGGTCAGTATGACCTGGAGATGTCGTAAAGTTTTACATGAGTTTGAACACTGTGTCTTCTTCTTTACCATTACATGGAAATCTGTGGGTGTCACAGGACTTGCATTAGATTGGTTCAATCTTACCTAACAAGCCGTTCACAATACGTTAAAGACATAATTTACCATTTGCAGATGAAACAAAAACCCAGCATTAGTGCTTTAAATTAGTTCTAAAAATATGTGAGTTAGGGATAGAAACAACCACTGTAAAAATTTAAATCGGTAAAATCGATGTTAAGTATTGTTAAATATACAAAATGTGAACAATAGTTATAATAAAAAATGTTTCCAGACTAAACCGTCTACAGTTACGGTTTATTGAGAAAAATACAGATATCTCCTTATATTTTAGGCTTTATCGCAAAAAAAAAAATTATATGACAAGATGTTTTGTGATACAACAGACCTACACATATGCATTTAATGTCATATCTTGAAATTTTTTAAAATCACTGTTCCCAAAGGTAAACAGGACCTTTGAGAGCAATGACAGTAAATCTAATCCGGCTGTTACACTCAATCGCGGTGTCCCATACAAGGGTCTGTAGGTGGACTACTACTGTTCTCTCTGTAACTTTCAAGGAAATATAGGCACCGACGTTTTTGAAAGACATAACATTCAGTATCACTGTTATGCAGATCTATGTTATTATTATTATCATTATGATGATGATGATTATTATGATTATGATTATGATTATGATGATGATGATTATTATTATTATTACTATCATCATTATTATGATTATGATGATGATGATTATTATTATTATCATCATCATCATCGTCATCTATACTTCATCTCCCTTCTTCTTTTGACTCTCTTTGTGGACAGAAAACATGAGAGATTAGCGCCTAATAGGCCTACCCATCATTCGCGCAAAAAAAAATAAATAAATAAAAATGTAGGGCTCTAGGGAGTGATAGCCATTGTGCGCTTAGGTCCTAAAGTACCCCAGTCTGCTCTACGACAAATTAACAACCAGAACAACAATCAGCCTGTTGAAGAAGATAGACTTTGTTCAATGGCTAGCACCATATTTGCTCTTTCGGACTCGGTCCGTTTTTTAGGTAGCATCATTCAGCGCTATGGAACGAAAATAGTATACATGTACTGTATTTTGTTTGTTTAAAGATGTAATTCAAATTGTTTTTGTCCAAATGAAATGAATCAAACATAACGACTTAAAACCTATAAAAACAAATTAAGCCCTAATACGCAAAACAAACAAACAAACAAACACACACACACACAACAACAACAACAACAGAAAATAGCCAGTTGAAGAAAGATCGACTTTGCCCAATGTCCATGCAAGCACCAATATTTGCTCTTTCGGACTCGGTCCGTTTCTAGGTAGTATTCAGCGCTATGGAACGAGGAAAGCATGGAACGAAAATAATGTCGTACTTTTAGTAGTAATATCTGTTAAAAGATGTAGTCAAAAATAATGTTTTTGTTCATTTTAAATGAAACAGAAAACAATTTAAAACAGAAAATAACAATGACTTCTTGACACATTGCGATTCGACACATGACGTCATGGGGGGGGGGGGACGAACTTAGTCTCACACGTGATTGGAGCACAGTATTATGGGATGCATGCATAACATCTCAGATGGTTCGCCATTTTGAACTTCGTGATCATTCGTTGCAAATTTTGGCGCTCTGCTTGTGCATCAAAATAACGTGAACACCCATTCGAACCATTTTCACGGGAATCGCGATGTTTTCCAAGCCATACTACATCTCTTTTAAGGCAACCTGATTTTAAGCTTGTTACATGTCTTGGAATGCTAAGAACAAACTCTAATTTTTAGCGTTATAAGGGACACTTCGACTCGAGAAACCGAATAACCAGGGATTGTTGCACGCTGTTTGAAGCTGTGAAATGTGCAGTGAATCAATGGAGCAACCGTAACAGAACGACGCAACACATCGTAAACATTGTCAAATGCCCGCTCAGACCTTTTTATTGAACAACGATTTCTTTTTGAATTGTAAGTATGTCATACTGGCAGACGTGATTGAGATCAGAAATATTCCACTTTCTTCATCAGTTAGTTCCAAATTTATAATGGAGGAGAGGAAAAGATGGAATAAAATATTTTCTCCATGAGCTGGCGGCTGGTGTGTTGTGCACTGTGTGGAGTGTACGAATGATTTCCGTGTGTTTGTGTAAGGTCTAGGATAGCGGGCGTGTTCGATCAATCCCACGCACTGCACTGCACTGCCAGTGTAACGTTAGCAGTGCTAAACATGCAATGCCTGATTATGACGGGTTGGGGTTGTGTATAATTACGGTTTAGGTTCTAACGTTAGGTTTTTTTCGAGGAGACCATTATCACATGTTCATTGCTCTTGGCTTGCTTGGTGAATACCAGTAGATCTATAGGGCAGTGTGCACGTGATGTGATAATTTACCATCTCACTAGCCCGACCAGACCCCGTGCGCTAAGCTAGCACGGGGTCTGACGGTGTGTGATACACATATCTACGGAACCCCATACACATATCTACTAAACCACTCGAACACGACCACACAACAACAAAACTATTGAAAATTTCTACATTCTTTTCACAAATTTTACGAATCACTCACGTGAATTGAGATACTTGGACTATGAGCATGGTATTTCAGTCCATAGTGAGCCCTCACGCAACATAGACCTACACTGAGCAAAAAGTCCAATCTTAACCCGGAATGCTGTGATCATCGCGGGGCCATTCAAAATATACCTTTCCCAGCTTTGAACGATGCAAATTGCGCTGCTAGAGTTTGTACGCCCGCGAAGTCGACAGCGCCCTCTTTGCCCAGAACTGCGCCGACATTTCGAATCATTTCTGCAATTTCTACGATTTCTGCGGCGTACAGGATTAAAAAAGGTGCAATTTTTGGTAAGTTATAAAATGAGTATGTCAATATCAATAGCTGAAAACGGTAGCTAAATAGATAAAGTTTTCACCTTATGTAGTCTTAGTAACAAATATGGTGCAGTAAATTCAAAATCGCGTCGGCGCCCCGGAATACAGAGATTACGGAGTGTCCACACCGTACAGCCCTGTCGCGACTTACACTTGTGTACAGCGACAGGGCTGTGTATAGTTACCATCTCACTTGAATCTTGCAAGTTTAATAAGTAGACTCTAGTTTAACCATGTTTTTGTGAGGTCAAATGTTCCTATATTAGTATTAACGTTCAAACTTTTTTTGACAAATTTTAGACATTAAATAAATTAGTGGGGTCTTTATTTTAGCAAGTTTAGCATGTGATGTATTCTCATTGATTCCAGCAATTCCCTTTAGCATGTTACGTAGCCCGACCAGACGCCGTGCGCTAGCGCTAGCACAGCGTCTGATGGTGTGTGATACACATATCTACGAAACCCCATAGATTCTACACATATCTACTAAACCCCTCAAACACGGCCACATAACAACAAAACTGTTGAAAATTTCAACATTCTTATCACAAATTTTACGAATCACTCACGTGAATTGAGATGCTTGGACTATGAGCATGGTATTTCAGTCCATAGTGAGCCCTCGCGCAATATACCTGTACACTGAGCAAAAAGTCCTATCTTAACCCGGAATGCTGTGATCATGCATCGCTGGGCCATTCAAAATAACCTTTCCCAGCTTTGAACGATGCAAATTGCGCTGCTAGAGTTTATACACCCGCGAAGTCGACAGCGCCCTCTTTGCCCAGTGCTGCGCTGACATTTCGAATCATATCTGCGATTTCTACGATTTCTGCGGCGTACAGAATTAAAAAAGGTGTAATTTTTTGGTAAGTTGTAAAATGAGTATATCAATATCAATAGCTGAAAACGGTAGCTGTTATTAAGTTTTCACCTTATGTAGTCTTAGTAACAAATATGGTGCAGTAAATTCAAAATCGAGTCGGCGCCCTGGAATCCTGAGATTATGTACACAGTGTCCACACCGTACAGCCCTGTCGCGACTTACACTTGTGAGTTGTGTACAGCGACAGGGCTGTGTATAGTTAGTTACATTGTAGCACTTCTACATGCATCGTAAAGCAAGCTGCCCATACGTAATTCGTCCATGGCCATGATTGACACCATCCAAATTTCAACTGCCAGCTAAATTTAATTTATAAACCTATGATCAGATGTTTTGTTTTGTTTTTTTTTTTTTTTTGAGCGTTCAAATTTTTGCACAGGAGGTGGAACCTGCCGATTTTTTTATTTCTTGATATCAATAGGTCTAGATCTGCTGACAATAGACAACCGCACAGTGACGCGCATGTGTCTTCACCATCCAGCCACCATATTTGTGTGGTTGTAAAATAGTGAACTTGTAGTAGTGCTTGGAGCCATGGCAGTCACTGGATTATACAGCCACATGCGCGTAGCACACACAGTGCGACGATACACAATCACTCTGTAGGGCCTATTGCAACATCAACTACGACGATTGGAAATAACCTATAATTCTACTTCTAGACAACTTTATTTTCTGAAAATGGTCTCCAATTCACTCTCATCTTTTCGCCTCTCTTTTTTTTTTCTTCGTCTGTTCACAATGTTCATCTGTTTTTAACTGCAGGTTTTCTTGATGAAAATATTATTTTCTAACCCGAGGCCTCGGGTTTGGTGGATTCCCATTCTGCGAGCGACAGCTGCATGGACATGCCAGGAGCTAGCCAGCCAGCCGGGCTGGCGCAGCAGTCAGCACGATGTGCAGCAGCGTTTTAATGTTATCGCTACCTAACTGAAACACAGCCCGAACGCCGAACGCAAAGCGTTTGGGCTGTGTAGGGCAGGATATACGTCAGGGTAGGGGGTAGTACATGTATATCGCGGGTAAATTCCAACTTCTATTGTAAGCTTCCCTGTGACCATGTGTACTGTAAGACGTGCACGTGTGGCTGTATCCAGCCACTCTGAATATCGCTACAGGTACAACCACACACGTATGGCTGGATGCTAAAGACACGCGTGTGGTTGTACAATACACTGTCTACACTGTATCATTAATAGTAATTGATCGTAAGTATAGTATTGCTTGATAGACAAACATAGTCTAGACTCTGCATCTACAAGTAGACTATAGATGCCTACAGTCTGTCTAGACTCTAATCTGAATTGCTGATGCCAGATGGGGTAGAATTGTAACAGCATACAAATGTAACTGCAGTGCCACACAGGCTGGTTTGGGACATGCGTGTAGTTGTAGCCATGGCCCATCTCGCTGGATATAGCCACATAGGAGTGACTGTGACCGGCTGCACACAGCTTTCTACGCATCAACATACAATGCAATGTGAATTTACTGCAATGAAAATGATATATTTTTCCTTACATTCTATAGACAACATTATTTTCTTTAAATTGTTTCAGATTAACCCATTGTCTTCTCGCCTCGCTTTTTTTCCAGTCTTTTGTCACAAATGTCCTGTTTTAACCGCAAGTTTTCACGACGAAGATTTGACTTCCTAACGAAGGCCCCACCCGCACTGCGCCGCAGCAGCTTGATGACAGGCCTACCTTTTGTACCTGGTACACTGAATACATGCGGCGCTATGCATGCTCTTTGCTATCGCAGCGCTGTGAGCTAGAAGTCCCAATGCACACTGCACTTTAAATGGAACGCAAACCCAAAGAGCAATGTGGATTGAGTGAAAGCAGTAACATTAGTAGAACACATCAGTGAAAGTTTGAAGAAAATCGGACAGTCGATGGAAAAGTTATGAATTTTTAAAGTTTTGTTGTTGGAACCGCTGGATGAGGAGACTACTAGAGGTTATGACGTCTGAGTGGACAACGATATAAAGAAAATATAATGAAAATTCCACGAAAATTCATTTTTCATGAAAATTACAAATTCCATCAACTTGATACTGACATATGTTAAGGGTACCAATTATTCCCCCTGCCTTCTGAAAGCAGTTGGCCAAGTTCTCTTTCATGATGCTAGATAAACTCTGTACATTTTTGTCTTTCTTTCATTTACAAATAATTCACTTCCATTATCTCCCTGTCACACTTGCAGATAAAAAAAGAAAACACCAGTTAATTAACTCCCACATGTACATACAGCTGTATGTATGCATTCATCATTCTGGAGGGTTGAAAACCACCATACCCTGACAACTCATTACCGCTCCTAATCTCTGCAATTCAAGCTTGGTTGTTTACAGAAGCAATAAAAGAGCAATAAGCAATTTTCTGTATGCATTTGACAATGTTTGTGACATAGAACAGATAAATGCATTTGTGCCAAATTAAAAAAAGCAACATCACACAGATGTTGAACAAAGCCGTGAGCTCACCCTCCAAACTCTCATGAAACTTTACCCAAGTCATCGGGCAAGGGGAAAAAAAACCCCCCAAATTACAAAACTTTTCTTCGAAGAAAATAAAGCCAACAGTGAACACTATAGTTACGTTCACACGCTGTTCGTAAACTTCAGGTTTAGATCAAAGACTTAAAACATGTAGCTTGTAGGTTAGCACCATGTGGATGCACCCAAAAGTTAGCAATCTTTAAGTTTAGTTGATGACTGAACCACGAGACATCTATAGGGTTTACGATGTCTCCACGAGCCACAAGTGAGTTGGTGTGAATCTTGCGTCTTGTTCGCTGCGCTATTTTGTATGGGCATAAGGTCATCCAGCAAAGACTCTGCACTTCGTTGTAATCATCAAATGGGGCTCCCTTGTAAGTTGTAACTTACAGTTTAGGTGAACCCGCGTCATGAATTCATGAGTGGAGCTAATCATTGACAGTTAAGTTTTCGACCTAAACTCATGTTTGGCAACTGCATGTTGAACATACACATTGTAACTTCTATTTAAATTCATGATGAGAAGCTATTTCAACCATTACATGGTTACAGAAATAACAGTTATGACTATACAAGAAATGTGACTGCCTCATTGCTGAGACTCTGCTACATATTGGAAAACATGCAGATTGCTTCAAATAACCCCCCCCCAAAAAAAAAAAAAAAAAAATGGATAAAAAAGGTCACAAAGTACCTATTCAATTGTTCATACAAAAAGAAAAAGAGTGGGCAATGAGAAGCATTTTACATGTACTTGTACACGAGTATTGTATGTATCGTGGAAACTTTCAGTTTAACTTGTACAGTTCACTGATCTGTGGAGCAATAGACTTTTTACATTTTCATCTTCTTCTTGAAAACCCCAAGACCGATTGTCTTCAAACTTGGCTGGTAGCATCCCTAGGGGGTTAGGAACTCAGTTAAAATGGGCACCATGCCCCACCCAGGGGGCCCCCAGGGGGGCCCAAACCCCCACAATTAAGGAATCTGTAAAAATCTTCTTCTCTAGAACCAGAAGTGATAGAGCAAAGTTAATACTATGAGTTAGTACATTGATGACTGTAGTTTCAAGTTTGTTCATGGCAGAATCAGGGGTGCCCCCCCCCCCCCCCCCTGGGACCCATGGGAGGGGGTGGGGAGGGGTCCTAATGGGGCCTAAATTGTACATTTTCATCTTCTTGAGAACCCCATGACCCATTTTCACCAAACTTGGCAGGTAGCATCCCTTGGGGGTTAGGATCTCAATTTGTTAAAATGGGCACCATGCCCCACCCAGGGGGCCCCCAGGGGGCCCAAACCCCCCAAAAATGAAGGAATCTTTAAAAATCTTCTCAATAGTCAGAAGTTACGGAGCTAAGATAATACTATGAGTGAGTATATTAATGACTGTAGTTTCAACGTTGTTCATAGCAGATCCAGGGGTGCCCCTCGGGGGGGGGGGGGGGGGGGGGGGAGGTCCAATTGGGGGCCTGAATTGTACATTTCATCTTCTTCCTGAAAATCTAATGATGGATTTTTGTCAAACTTGGCAGGTAGCATCCCTAGGGGGTCAGGATCTCAATTTATCAAAATGGGCACCATTCCCCACCCAGAGGGCCCCAGGGGCCCCCAATCCCCCCAAATTAAGGAATCTTAAAAAATGTGGGCCCTTATTGTACATGTTGATCTTCTACTTGAGAATGCCTGGTCAAATTTTAGTAGAGCTGTGAATAATTTAGATTAGTGACTGCGTGAAAGGTGAACTTGCGATACTCGGGTGAGCACTAGACCCGCAGGTCTCTTGTTTTTTGTTTTTTTTATCCAGCAGGCCAATACCTATAGGCTTTCATAGAAAGTAGCCATGCCTTGAATTAAATGTTACTCGTTGACTTCTTATTGAAATAATGACCTTTATTGTGTTAAGTGCTTTAAAAAGAAAATGAATAAGAAAGTACATGTATGCTGCCTATAAAGTTGACAATCTCTCTTTCCCATTTGACACATACAGTGTAGAGCCACACTGTTTGCCCTTGAGCTTTACATGTGTACCTGCAATCTTTCACTGTTGATGTTTACAGCTGTATGACTGAGGTCAGGAGATATAGCCATTTGAACTAACCTGCATCCCCTTCATCGCACACACACACATAAATGCTGTAGACATCAATGGAGGTCAACAGATTTGTGAGCCAGTTTAAGTATTCAGGGTTTGTTTGTGAGATGTTGCTTAGCATACATGTACACATGTACACTCATTGTGAGGCACAAATCAAGCTCACAGTAGACCACCAGACAGCCACACAATCCATCCAAAAGCCTGGTGATGAATCATTGCAAATAGGGAATCAGCTCAGCTTTATCCCATTGTACCGCCACTCTGTCAATCAAAACTTGAGAATGATAGCAAAGGGAGAAGTTACATGTACACTATGCAACGTTACCTTCCGTATGTGGCAGTTGGCTACAAAATAATTGTACATGTAATATACAGAATTGTATTCACTTGTGTGGAAATTCTTTCATAATTGTAAGACAGTGTACCTTGATACTGTGCTCTATGCATAGTACTTTGGGAAAACGACACATTTGCGAGTCCAGAGTCCTTAATACTCTGCCGGCAATGTTTGGACCACAATCAGAATTTAATCGTTCAAGTCGCAGTGAGAAAATTAATTTCGGTGATGGACTACAAAAGCCATACAACAGGAAAACTTATGTATTCAGTATTTGTCCCATAAACAGGCGTAATGTGAAAATCTCTGTTGGGCAAGTCATTCTCCCGAACTTCCTTCTTGTGAACAGCTACAGTATATGAAATACAAGTGACATGACATCCTAGTGCCATCCAGTAGTTAACCATAAGTTCATAGAAAAATTTGAGACAGCCCCTGCTTTCTATTCACTTCTGTAGAAATTGTTTGGGTTTTACCAGGAAGAGGAGTGACATACTTGTATCTACAAATTGGTGGTACTCAAAAAGAGGGGATGCCCCCACCTGGGGTGGGGGAGGGGGTATTTCCAGAGGTGGAACCGTGTGTGAATGCAGTTAGTGATGAATGGTAGACATGAATGTTCAGAAGTCTAAAGTAACCTCAGTTAACCTGGTATACAGCTAATTGCTCTGACCCCATCTACTGTCAAAATTGTGACAGGATTTCATATTCCAGTAGTCTTCCCATTCTGACAGACTAGTTACAACACACATGCATGATACACACAAAAGAAAGGTACATTATTTTAAGGATGGGGATGGATATATGGCTCACCTGTACAGTGAATTCCAAGTCCTGTATTATTGAATATTGTCAAGGAAACTTGCTGGAAAAAAAAAGAAAAAAGGTATTGCAGAGAACTGCCATTCGGATGTGCAGGTGTAACTGAAGAGGTTGTGTATCAGAAGCTTTCAGCTCTTCCATAAGTGAAGGGCTGAAATCTAAGACTAGACGTTAATGCGAGGAAGTCACAAATTGGGTCTTCCCTGCAGGAATTACTGAGTAGGGTGCATCAAATGCAGTGTTGAACAGAAAGCAGATAGTCATTCGTATTTGCTGGGTATTATCAAGTAAAATAGACTCACATCATGTTTGTTTCGTTACAGAGATAGTCCTATGCTTACGACCTCCAGGGCAGTCGTTGCATAATAAGATAAAATATTGTGATGGTGGAATTTTATGGTACTCCTTGAAAACAAGAAGTTGAGAATGGTGTAAAAAAGGATTTTGTACATGTAGGCTCCAGAAAGTTAAAGGTACATTGGTATCATGATTGTGATATTGTGATTAGTACAGCTCTTCATGCATACTGGCCCACCCCTAACCATGAAAATTGTTCACCTTATTGTGACTTATGCTCAATTCAGCAGATTGTTTCTTAGAACAATGGTGTTAACATGGCCTGACAAATGATTTTGTTCTCCCATAGACCAACCTGTCATTATTGTTATTTGTAGGTCTTTGTGTTTTCGTAGCAGAGAAGAGAGCAGTTGATGTTGGGGGAAAAAATTCTTTTGAAACAAAAATGCTGCCAATCAAATATTTAGTACTTGTTCAACTACTTAAATCTTGTCTTTACAATGTAGATAGATAGTATGAAAGAAGTACAGTCAACCTCGCGTAAGTCGACATAATCGGGACTGAGCAAAACACGTCGACTTACGCGAATGTCGACTTACACGTAAGTCGACATTTTGTCGACTTATAAATGAAAATTAATTTCCCCTGTACAGAGTAAGATTTGGATCACGATGCGGATCGCTACCCATATCTTCCTCCTTTTGCCGCCAAAACGTGCCTACTGACATGAGCAACAATAATGTTTTAGTTCATGTATAAATCTTGCGCGGGTTAGTAACGACAACGCACAATTCCCAAATCTCTAGAGAGATTTTGAGAGAGCGGGATCCGAAACCTAGGCCCGTTTCTAGACACTTAACGTTTTAAACTTGATTTAAAATATCAAAGGCAAATTCCCCAAAATTGCATTAAACTCTGCGATTTAAATTCAAGTGCTTTGCTGGGAAGATATGCGTGTGATTTCGCATGATTCTGTCGAGATTATTTTTCAGTGCCGACTGAGTTGAAATATGTGTGATTTTCCTTCATTAAGTCGCCATATTTGTTCTGCTTAAATTTGTATTGCCATACTCTTAAAATGAATTGTTCTCGCGCTCCGATTCGCAACATTACCGCTCTGTACGGCGCGGGCCTGTCTGAAATAAAAAGAAGAAGAAAAGTTTGTTAATCCGAAAACGACATCTTTCGGACTACTATAACCTTCGTAAAAACAAACCTCTTACCATTGTCGGACTAATTCAACCTTTGGACTGAGATTTAAAACTTCGGCATAGCGAACTTTAACAATAATTCGTTATCATTTTTTTCATTGACATTTTGTGAAGCAGCATGCGTTTCGGTAGTTTGAAACGTGTAAATGTTGCGATGTCTTTCCCCTGCAAGTGCAGACTAAGTTCGGTCACGGCGAAAGTTCCGTTACGAAATAAAAAATAATGCGAGCCAACAATAACGCACTTCCGTATATTTTTATACGTTTACATGCAGTTTCTAGTTTCGGACAAGAACCGCAAGTCTTTTCTGCAACGCTCTTGCGTTTTAAAAACAGCGTTGCTTGTGATTTGACGGACTTGCATTTGATTTTTTAGAGTTGCGTTTAAACGTAATTGAGTTTAAATTTCATACAATTTTCTACTTTTGTGTTACACAATGTATTATCAAACGCAAGTCTTTTCAGCGTTCCGTGTGATTTGATGGACTTGTATTTGATTTTCAGAATTGCGTTTAATTTTTCAATTTTGCTTACGATAAGTCTTTTAAACAATAACACACTTCCGTGGATGTTTAGAGATGCGTTTAAACGCAATTTCTTATAGTTTTCGTACAAAAACCGCAAGTTTCTCTGCAACGCTGTTACGTTTAAATACAGCGTTACGTGATTTGATGGACTTGCATTTGATTTTTAGAGTTGCGTTTAAACGCAATTGAGTTAAAAAAGTTCCCTACAATTTTCTACTATCGTGTGATTATCAAACTCAAGTCTTTCAGCGTTCCGAGTGATTTGATGGATTTCCATTTGATTTTTAGAGTTGCATTTAATTTGTAATTTTGTTTACGAAACAAAAAATAATGCAAGTCTTTTAAACAATAACACACTTCCGTAGATGTTTAGAGATGCGTTTAAACACAGTTTCTTATATTTTCGTACAAAACCGCAAGTCTTCTCTGCAACGCACTTGCGTTTAAATACAGCGTTACGTGTGATATGATGGACTTGCATTTGATTTTTAGAGTTGCATTTAAACGCAGTTGGGTTAAAAAAAAAAGTTCCCTACAATTTTCTAGTTTCGTATAATTATCAAACGCAAGTCTTTCAGCGTTCCGTGCGATTTGATGGACTTGCATTTGATTTTTAGTGTTGTGTTTAAACGCAATTGAGTTTAAGTTTCCTACAATTTTCTAGTTTCGTGCATGTGATTATCAAACGCAAGTCTTTTCAACGTTCCATGTGATTTGATGGACTTGCATTTGATTTTCAGAGTTGCGTTTAATTCTTAATTCTGCTTACGAAATGAAAAAAAAGTAATGCAAGTCTTTTCAACAATAACGCACTTCCGTAGATGTATAGAGATGCTTTTAAACGCAGTTTCTAGTTTCGTACAAAAACCGCAAGTCTTCTCTGCAATGCTCTTGCGTTTGAATACATCGTTGCGTGTGATTTGATGGACTTGCATTTGATTTTTAGAGTTGCGTTTAAACGCAATTGAGTTTCAGGTTCGTACAATTATTTTCTAGTTTCATATGATTATCAAACGCAAGTCTTTTCAGCAACGCACTTGCACTTAAATGCAAAAGTTGCGTGTGATTTGATACACCTGCTTTTGATTTTTTGAGTTGCATTATTAGTTGCATTGTAATAAATCTTTTTAGAAAGGGCCCTGATTTTAATACCGCTTCGGAATAATCAACGTTAGAATATTCGGATTTGCAGAAACACCTATTTAATGTTCGGATAATGAATACCTACTCGGACATATAAGTGTACAAAATTTGTGCGTTTTGAGAAAAACGAGAGGGAGAAAAGGGGTAAAGTGAACTGTCTTGGGTACTACATGTAATGCTCCAGTGTAACTGCATGTCCTTTCTATATTCTGGCATACAAGACAATGGACGCATAGCGCGAACGCTACCGCGCCGTACACTAGCGAATTGCCGAGTAGAAACGCAGCGAATCGGAGCGGGAAAAACAATTCTTTTTCAGAGAATGGCGATAAGATTATGAGCGAAAAATTATGTCGACTTAGACGAGGGAATTAACACATATTTTAGCTCAGTTGGCACTGAAAAATCAGGTCGACTTACGCGAGTTGTCGACTTATAAATGTCGACTAAGACGAGGAAATTTTCAAGGAATAACAAAGGCAAAAATCGGGACTTTTTTATTGTGTCGACTTAGGCGAGTTGTCGACTTATGCGATGTCGACTTAGGCGAGGTCTACTGTACTCCTTTTTATTATCTGAAAACCAATCTTTCAGTGTTTTCATAGTTTTCCAAGTACATTTTAGAGAACAACTTGTGGCTCATACATGTACATTTGTACAACAATGAGTATTTTTTTCTCCAAAATTATTCATACACTGACTGCAGATTAGCATATTTACCCACAGTCATACATGTACTTGGTATGCACGCATATGCTACAAGGTAGCATAAGGTAAATAATATTGCCTGTTGACACCCTGTGCCAACCAAGAGGTTTGTTTGTACCTTGTAGTATTACAAATGATACAGGGACTTGATATGGCCAAGACCAAGTTTGTTTTCAAAAGACCTTACAGTGTGGGGATATCATGCAATCGGAAGACTGGCCTGACTTGGACATATTTAGAGATTTCTGGAACAAATTGTGTAGGGACGGGTTTATAACTGATCTCTATGTAAAAGTGCACACAAGCACAGCTGGAGAATCTTGACTGGAGTGAATAGAATGTTACTGATGAGTGTACGCTTCAGCGCACATTTTCGTTGACGGGCAATCCTCTTCCAGCAGGCCTGTTTTTGCTGTGGTTTTAGAACATAAATCTACGTTGTATGTATCCCAGTGGGCAGCGAGTGAAGATCAATAATCGAGCCAACCTTCCCTCCCCACGCGACCGCTCCTTATAAATTATCTGAACAGGTGACAAAGCCCAGATGAAAATGTGTAGATGCTGCTCTTTTACCACAGCTTTTTAGTGGTAGTCCACATGTGTGTACATGCCTGCCTCTATTTGAGCATACACAGTCTGTATTCTGTGTGAAATTGTACATAATGAGTGTGTGTGCATAGTTGGCTGTTAGCACATTGGTCAAACACCACACCATGCATGACTGAAAATCCTGTGTCTAAGATGAAGTTTGTAGGAGAGAAAGTGCATGCCAAAGTATTATCTATTTCGTATGCTGATTTTGCACACTTCATTCGCTTCACATTTGTTTGCCAAAGTGTGGAGTGCTGTGTTGTATTGCTGTAAATGTTTTCCATTCTGTCTGTGTGTCTCTGTGCCTTCAGTATAACCGCATCTCTCTCTCTCTCTCTTTCCAATCTACCTTTGCCTGCACGCTTATCTGTGGATTTCCTCATCATTGTACCTCCATAGGACCTTTCCTGTCTGTAACGTGATCTAGTTCAGGGTTTGAAAAACCCTTTCAACCCTGGGCTTTGGAAAATAAAAGCAGCAAAGCATTTATCATGATGTGAGTATACCAAATGTGTACCGACATGTGGACAAACTTGAAAGAATAATGCCTCGGCCAAAGTCAGCAATGCCTATTGTCAAATCACAATATGCACATATACTGTAGCATTTACTTTATCCAATATCATATAAATTCAACAATTCTGTCAACTTCTATCTTGCTAGTGCTCTTGTTGCTGTTTGCAATTCTTGTGCATTGGCAGTGTTTACTAATTGCCCTTGTGTTGGAGCTAGCTGTCCTATAAGTTGAAAGGCATAATTATTTGCGGTCGCATGGAACAACATTGGTAAAGAAAAGACACAACTTTAACAAGCGCAGTTTTAATAACGGGCAGTGGATATGAAGTCTATTCTTTCAAGTTTTGAGAATGTCATGTTAGCATGTTGTGCAATGCATGTGCCTGTTTTGAGTCGCTCTACAAGAGTTCTTTTCACATACTGCACCCAGTACCAGAAGGCCATGCTGACAAGGGAGAATTGAGTTTTGTGGTTTCTGTGGTTCAGCATTTGGTTCCCTACATTTTTCCCCTACCCCTTTTCATGTTTGCATTCTTTCATTTCATTTCTGATACTGTAGGAGTTTGCAGCATGCTGGTATTCAAAATATGTTGTTTGTATTGCTCATTGTATCATTTCTCTTTTGGACTCTGTTGAGAGCTCCCAATAATTTGCACATTTTTTGCCATTTGAGCCAAATGGAAACCTCCCATATCTTGAATGAGGATTTTATATAATGTGAAAAGGAATGTTCATTTTCATTGCAGGATAATTGTTTTCTTGCAGACATTCAATGTCAAGTAATAACTCATATTTTCGTATTTGTTTGTTTGTTTGTTTAGCAGTACACTATCTCTAGGTTATTTTTGGAAGTCTAATGTTATATGGCACATGGGGACTTCGCTAATGTAGCCTTTGCAGAGGTTTGCTGTCAGTCCCCAAGGCGAGGTTCTGGGCCAAAGGAAGGCTGCTTTATGCCATGTGCTTGCCTTCATATACAAATCAACGTGCGCACGAGTTCTGTGCAAATGCTGGCAGCTCTGAAGGGTGCGAAATGAGTTACGATATAGAGTTTTAACCTTGCTCAATTTCTAACAAATGCCTAGGTGCTTTCGTGAAACATCAAGGAGAAGGGGTGTCACTGCATCATGCCGTGATGACTCTTCAGTTTGGTTAATTTTTCCTGCCCGTCAGTGCAGTTCAGTATTTTTTTGTACAATTGCTCTCTTTCAGTTATATGAATTCTTTGCCTTGTTATAGCATTATTCTGGCAGGTTTCATTGGGAGAACTTTGTTTTATGGAATTTACTTAAAATTCATCATTAGCTCACTTGAGCCAAGGGCTTAAAAGAGAACTATTGCGACCTCTCTTTTATTCCCATTGCCTGTTGGATTTCTAACATCATATTCATTTTTACCCACAATCAAATTTTGACCAAACTTCACAGGAATTATTCCTAGAATACTGAGTAGTGGAAAGTCATCCCAATGGTTCATGGGGTATATCCTATAGACAAAATACATGATGTATACAATGTGTATGTGGACACGTGTGCGCTGTATTGGGGAGGTGGACAGTTTTCGTGGATGCCTGATGGCGGCCCCTTTGGTAAAATTAACCTTATTATTTTCCTCATGCATTTTGATCAGATTTGGCAGCAGTCATCCTTTGAGGTAGGGAATGCAGAATTATCAAAAAGGTACATGTGGTCCCCGTGGGATCTTTGGAAAGGGCAGGAACACTAAATATCAATCATCAGGGGACATCTTATAATCTAGGAAAGAAAAAAATTGTGTATCTTGGTAAAGAATAATATATTGTTGTTACTTGTTTGGTCCCTGAAGAGGTACAAAAAATATACAATTTTGTTACACCATAAGCTAGCACCATTGGGAAGATGTCTAATTATGCGTTGTGTTTTTTGAAGCTCTGGGATTGTCAATTCTGCCCCCCCCCCCCCCCTCCCAACCAAACTTTTGTTGGATGATATACAATGTACATTGTAGTGTCATTTACAGGAAAAATGCTAAGTAGGTGGTCATGCCAAATTTTCCAGACGAAGCATGTTTCATTATGCTTTGAAGGTCTGCATTCTACTGTACAGTGCTTGTTATTCAAGGTAAGAAGCATTCCTAAAAATTAGAATACATTTTTTTTTAATGCATTGATATGTTCTTAGTGGATGTTGTCAGTGCTTTGCCTGTTAATTCTCAAGAATGTTGTGGAAAGGAGCAGTAATGACAAGTCTCTACTTTTAACCACTAATCATTCCATCACGGTCCTTGCACAGGTTTATGGCATATTTTCCTCTGAAAGAATGTGCCAAAAAAATAGGAAGAAGTAGGGAAAAAAATGATTCTGCCACGTGTGAGTTTATAGGCATGATGCCGGAATAGCGGTGAATTATGATTTCCGAACATTCAATTTCCAACTGTGTTGAGTAGAGAAAGGGAGTTTGCCGCCAAACTTCTGTGGTATTAGATCATGATCTGAGGCAGGGAGTATGCTGGGGAAAGGGGGAAAAAAAGTTTTGATCAACTATTCTTGATGGGTTGGATGATTCACATGCGATATAACGTGGCACAAAGTTAGGTTGATGTGAGTGGATTAGGCAGCGGAAATGGGCCTTTAGGAAGGCGGAAGCTATGAGCCAGCAACTCTGTCAGACACTCGCACGATGGGTAGAGGGAATGTCTAGTGGTCTTTATGTGTGCCGTGCCTGGTGATGACCCAAAAATAGATTTTCTCCTCTGGTAAGCCTCTTATCAGAAGTGCAGTCATATGAAAGTGTGCTGCTTTTGTATAGACTCCCTCAAGAAGAACCAAGAATAGTTGAAGCAATATATTGATCCACGAGTTCTAACAGGATTAAATTTGTCGCTCACGTAAAACTTTTGTCCATGGTTGATTTTATGTGTAGTGTCCTGAGGATTTGTTTGTTTTATTTTTTTATTTCAAAGAGCAATAGATGATCTTGCATTCATTGAAATGGAGTGAGTGCTAATAACAAAGCTATTTGTACGATTAGAGCACACTGAAATTAGATTATTTTTTGTTTTTGTTTTAACTTTTTAGTTCTGTAGCTCTGTTTGCCATTGATGTGTGATATTAGGAATATTTAGAATTGTGGATTGATTATGCGTTCACCAAGAGATGGTATGCATTTCTTTGCAATTTTGTTCTGTTTGTTTTTCTTATATATGTAGTGTGGGTGAAATTGTGTTACAGAGAATAGGTGTCAGTTTCTCAGTTTTGCAGGCTTTAGTTATACTTGTACTTTTTGGTTCTTTTTGTCTCAGGACTGATTGTTATTTAATGTAAAATACACCAGATTATAGCAACACAATTGTGCCATGTTACTGCAAAAAAAAAGAAAGAAAGAAAAGAAAAGTTTCGTTTTGCATGTTCACAGATGATACATTGTAGCGTGCCTGTTCAGTCTGTAAAGGGACAGAATGCAAGAGAACGTGTTAGAGCCCAGTTGCATGTACCATACACACAGTTTCATTACTTCAGAGTGACATGTATGATCACATCATGGTTTGGTGATGATGTTTTTTGCATGTTTCATCAGCCCTTTTCACCCCCATCCCCTGGATTGTTGGATTGTGTCTGCAGTTAATGCAGGTACAGTATGCAGTAGAACGAAATCATGTGACATAGGCCTACTGGTACTCCTAACTGACTGTATGGCCTGAGCTGTGCATACTTGTACAAGTTATCTGTCTTTATCTGCTTCAGATAAGAATTTTGACACTGACCATTGAACTTTAACACAACAGTCTGTCATTAGTGGTATACTGTATTATGGCTGTTTGGACCAAAGCCCATGCATTGTGAGAGTTATGTTACTCAACTTGGGTATTGTGTAGGTGTTTCTAGATTTGTTTATGGGGGGGGGGGGGGTAGTAAAAAACATTCTGTACTTTGTGAGTCCCTTCCAATGACATTTTGTCAACTTCCCTCTCTTCCTCTGCTTTTGTCCACCATTTGTATGCCTTTACTAAATGCCAGTCTCACAGCAGTTCGTAAACTACAATGTGCTGTTTTAAGCTTGTGTAGAGAGAAGACCAGTGAATGTTTGAAACTTTGTTTGTTTTCTGTGTCATGAAATTTGTTAATTTTCCTTCTTCTCTTGAGCTTTTCATTGCCAATCTTGACAGTATTCCGACCATGGATGTATCCAGCAATGAAAGGTGTCTTGCATGTGACTGTTTTGTACATCAATTACAAATATACTGTATGTGGCTGTGAGCTGTGCATATTAGTTTTCCAAATTTTTAGGTCATATGCGAGTCAAATGTTTATGATGGTGGTGGTTGTTATGATGAGGCCAGTGATAAGGCTAGTGGTGATTACCATTACCTCCTCATTATAAGGCATTCTTGCCTCCTCCCCCCCCCCCTCCCCCACACACACATACAACGAACAAACAAACTTGCCCAATCATGCAAGTCCCAAAAGTATTTAATATGCAAATACCCATACATTATGTACAATTGTACTTGCTTTCTAGGGAGTTTTGACTGCCCATTGCAATAAGGCTGGGATATTGAAGCACTCAAGAAAAAGAAGAGATCTATGTGATTATTACCTTCATGGTTTCCATCTTCATTCAGTACTTGATTGTAGATATCCCTAACTGTGTCCATAGTGGCCTTGCATGGAGTAAAGTGCAGGCCAGTTCAAAGCATATATTGTGTGTGTACATGTAGCAAAGACGGTGATGAAGATAAATTACATCATGCTCTTTTATCTTTGGACCGCTCTGTGTATTCAGGGATGCATTATGAAAGCCATGTCAATACAAGGAATCTGGTACGGTGTGCTGGGTTGCAAGTAAACAGTTTAAAGGGCATCATACTCTGCATATATTGTACACGTTGTGACAGTGTGCCTTGATACCCTGTAAGGCTTTCTGTGAGAGGAGGCGCATCAAATGAAGGGGGTGTCTTGGTCAGTACAGGTGATTTAATGAGTGGAGTGCACTATCATGCTTTGACTCCATAATATGCAGTCAGATCATCAACAGCGAATGACTCGAAGTACATTTTGTAAGGTCACATATCGATGAAGATCTGGGGGGTGTTTCACAAAGCCGTTCTTAAAGTTAAGAAGGACTTAAGTGCGACTGGTGATCAGTTCTTGTGCTGCCGAATTATTGAGATTCTGATAAGTATAGCACACAAGAGCTGATCACCAGTCGCACTTAAGTCCTTCTTAACTTTAAGAACGGCTTTGTGAAACACCTCCCTGTTGTCCCTTCTTGACTAAAAGTGAAAATACAATGTACCAGGTGCATTTTCATGTCATGGAATGATAACTACGTGTACAATTGTACATACGCACAACTAAACCTTTTCCCCAGCTGTCACTGTTGTATCAAATGCTCCTCATTTCATTGGGTGGGTACTTTGATTTAAATAATACACACAGAGTAACAGACAGTGTTGATACGATGTATGTCTCTAGCGCATTCACATACTCTCCAAATTGTCATTTTCAAAATTGCAGCATCCCATTCTCATGCCATGAGGATAAATATTTCATTTTGTAATTTTATCAGTGTGCAAATATTTGATGAGCTGGACTCTAACCCAGTTTGTGTTGTTTTTCACATTTTTAGCTGTTCTTGCCATTGTCATTGTAAATTATGCTTTTTTGTGCACTTTGTTCATTGTACTGTACTTACAATCTCTTAATGGCAAGAGTGAGATAAAAACCAAACTTGGAGCCTAGTTGCTTTTATGGCATGGAAGTCGTTCATGAAATTCTTTGTATTTTATACAACAGTGATTTGGCAGAGAATAGAAAGAGAAATACAGTTCCAAATTTTTGTAGCACAAAATAGTTACGTTCAGACGACAGGCCCTAACCTTGAGGTTACGAAACCACGAGGTTAAGCTCCTGCCCTTTTGAGTACGTTGATTTTTGTGTCCACGCGGTGTTTAACAACAGTGGGGACCCCCGCGGCTCGTGGTTAGAGCGCTAACCATAAGATTTCTCTTGGCTCTTAACATCGAGCTAACCTCGAGGTTAGCTAACTACAAATCGTAGGAGTGCGTCTTCACGGTCCCTAACTACAAGCTCTAACCTCGAGGTTAAGGCTTGTCATCTGAACGTAACTACAGGGTAATGTAAGTTAGGCAATTATCTCCAGTGGAAAACCCCGAGTTTGAGCTCAAAGTTAAGAGTTGATCCAATCACGTAGTATACTTCCTTCCTTTCACATCCTTTTGTGTCACCCACTGAAGGTGGAGGCAAGTCTGAAGGAACCCAGTCTGTCAGCTGTCCATCTCTAGAGCATCACAAATGCACAAAACTTTTCCCTCTAACTCTAGTCCTGTTCTCATTGTATTCAAAGTAACATGTTGATTGGGGTCGCAGTCAGGATTACGACCAAAATTTTGAAGTTTTTACAGCGTGAAAAGAATAACATTCTATTTTGCATGATTTAAGTCGCAATTCAAATTGCAATACCTTGTGCAATTTATTGCAAATAAACAAAAAGATGTATAGTAAGGATTTTGACCACACAAAAAAGAAGAATAAAAAATTTGATATCTCTCAATGCTCTACACATAACGCTCCTTGCTATTTTTACCAGCTGTGGTGCACTGCGGTTACTGAATTGGCATTGTGCTGTAGTGAGCATACTACTGTTTACACCTTATATTTCGCGAGTCTAAATTTTCGTGAATCGGGAATTCCCGACAATTTCGCAAGTGGTTAAATTCGCGATCGTGGAGTCCTGTACTGAACAGAGAAGTGTACATGCGTACGTCACATTCACGTCGGGCATCAGAGTCAATATTTACGCGAATAGCACCTAACTTGCGAAATTTGCGAAAATAAAAACCTCGCAAAATATTTGGTGTATACAATATTAATTATGTAAATGCGCAGGTCAGCTCTTTGCAAATAATAACGACTCAAGCTACAGTACTGTACAAAATGTTTTACAGTGAGTACGATGAATCAAAAAGATGTGACCCTGATCACTACCCAAACTGAAATTTTTGCAATGAGAGTGGCACCATCATTTCAAAAAATAACCTTGTAGTAGCTACCCTCATGACTTGAGCCTTTTCAAGGTCACTTTTTGAAGGTGCAATGGTCATGTCATATTGCACTTTAAAACACCCCGCAAGGCTCTCTTTGCTGACAAGTGACTTAACGGCACTTTAATTTGAGCAGCAATAGTGATGTACCCTTCAAATCCAAGGCTAGTTCCTTTTTTTTTTTTTTTTTAAACTTTGGTATTAATAACAATATAGATTGAACATGCAATCTTAACCATGGAGAGTAACAGAAAGAAAAAAATCTGTTATCTTTTAACTTAAATCTGTAAGACATGCATTGCCTTGGATTTCACGCTTTAAACGGAATTATGTTTTCTTGCATTCAGTTCTGAAACATTGTACTTCTTAAAGTGTCAGTTGATGTGGGGAAAAGATACGAGTAGATTGCGATGGGATAATACAGAAATTGCATGCATAATATGCTCAACAGTATGTTGCATGTACAGTAAACACCTGTACTAAAGGTCTCTAGACTCTGACAATATTATAATATGGTATGAAGGTTAGATATTTCAAGTCCGCCCATAAATGGCCATTGATTGATAACATGCATGGTTCAATTCCGTTGACCTTATTCTACTAAGGTTGAGGTGACCGTAGTCTAGTCTTCAGTCTTGGTGAATAAAAGTCCAGTGATCTTTGGTGTGTACACTGTACGTATGTGGAACAAAATGAGAGATGTCTTGATAGGGGTTCAGAAATTTGATTGTCAATGTATTTTAAAACATTCAAAATTCCCCATATGGTTTTACCGTGGTTCTGCCTGATGAAAAATTGTAGCCTGCATTTCTGTATTATTCCAAAATTTTGTATTGTTGCTTTGCATTGGTTGTTTATGCATGTACATGATATGATGAATTTTGACCAGTCAAGTCTTATCATTTTGGGGGAGGTAATAAACATAAATTTGGATTTATCGAAGATGTTTCTTAGAGTTGTTTAAGAGCATTTATTGAGTAGGACAATAGTAGTTACCGGTACTGCTCAAATGTAGCAAAGCATTGTGATGTTTGGAGTAACATTGTCATTTTCAAGGTTGTCATTTCCAGTACCTCCAAAGTTGTATGTTGATTAGGTCAGATAATTGTATTTAAACAAATGGATTTTCACTGATTGGCTTGTGTAACACTCATGTATATGTGGTACACATAATATTAAGAAAAGGAATTTTTTTTTTCGCCAATTCTGCATGGTTTAGATTATGTGTAGTCAGTTTTCTGTTGAATTTATAAACGTCTTTTAAAAAAAAAGTTTTGTAGTGATATGGAAGTCTGATGATGTAGACTAGCTGAGTCATAGCTGGAAGCATAGAAAGGTGTGGAGAGGACATGCAGGAAGTGTAGTAAGGCTGGCTAAATATCCCTTTAATTACATCCAAAATAGCAGCCCCAGGGACAATCTAGTCTTCTACTAGACTGGCCTTTAGATGGCCAAAATATTAAAGACTGATCAGGTGTTGCCGTATAGTTTTGTGATCCAGTGTTGTGATTTTATATCTCTTATAAAATCCTCACATTAGAGTTTCTGTATTTATAATGGCAGACATTACACTTGCACTAAAAGGCTGTACTCAAATACTGCCCTAATTTAATCCTGCGTGCAAGGTGAGAAAACAACAACCAAGTGTCTGAAAATGTAGACTTTGTCTTACCGATAGCCAATAGTGATGACTAATAGTTCTACTCGTCTCTCATGTCACAACTGTAGAAAGTAGGTTCATTCAGTTGTGCAGTGTTCACGGGAAAAAGGCCTTTGCCCCACGCAAAATCCTATCGGGGTAAAGCTCTGGAGTCTTTTGTACACAGTGAAATTCATTTCCAGTACTATTTATTGTTTCATTTGTGTCCATGGAAACATTTTGAGTACCTCCCACTGTGTTGCATATTCCTCAAGTATTCAAAGAAACTGCATAGTACAAATGAATGCTACCTTTTGAAGGCTGGTTAGGTGAATGCAACACGAAAACTGCATGACAAGGGCCGTTGCGGATTCATTTGTGTTCTGGATATTCTAGTGGACAGCAATGTCATCTCACATTGAGTCAGAGAGCAGGCAGATATCCTAGCTCGACGCTGCTGGGGATATACGCGAGTTTGCCCTTGCAATTTGTGTTAATCGGAACTGCTGTGTGTGTGGAGTCTGCTTTTCTCTCCTCAACTGGACTTCCTATGCCCGTCTGCTGTGAATTTATTTTATCAGATGGGATCAATGTACAGATCGCTGAGGATGTGAGTTGTCATTGTATCGTGCATGGTTTCCCTGCAGTGGGCACAGTGCTACTTGTACATAGTGGCTGCCAATACATGTACCTAGTGGATTTATAACTGGGATGGTAAGAGAGACTGGGTCTCTCTCGTATGTTCAGGCTCGGTGGATTATTGTTAAATGTCACTCTGTTTTTGCAAAATAAACCAGTGCTTGTGTATATCTACAAAGTAGGTGGTGTTTGTGAGGTGCAAAAAAAGAAAAAAGAAAAAAAAGGTGATTCCCTTTTATAGGTATGTGTTTAGAATTATTTGCAAAATGTTTTTAGTGCTGTATACTAGTTCTGAAAAAAAAAAAAAACTAAGACAAATGTAATCAAAACATTTTCATTCAGTTGTCAAATGAAACGGAGTAGGAAACGACCAAATAAAACTGTGTAAAAAGTCATTCTGTGTATGTCAGTGGTTAGTCTTTTCTGATTTATGTTAAGCAGTGATGTTTGTTACGTATTCATTTATTGTTTGTAATACTGTTGATGACTTGTACAATGTAATTCCCTGGTCAGGTAGCGAGACAAGGAATGTACTTCCAAGGTTTGGGACTGTCATGGCTGCATGCTGTACTTCAGCTCTGTTTTATGGAAAATTCGACCACAACTGAAATGAGTGCAGTTCCAATATCTTGTATTTTAATATGACGTGGCTCTAGCTGGCTGTGATTTTAGCATATTCTTCTGCAGTGATTGGAAGTTTATACTGGTGTAACAGTTGTGGATGGTGTGAACATAAACAAACCTTCAGTTTGCATTTTTGTGAAAAAGAGATAGATGAGATTTATGTGACTGACAGACTCATGTTTGAGGAATGCTCTTTGCCCGCTTATTTTGGACTGATGCTGCGGCTGTACAGGTCAATCAGTGTGAGGCATGAAGAGTGCCATTGAATTTGTGAATATCAGTACGTTTTTTGCCCTTCTGTGCAGATGAAAGGTGCTGTAGACATTGTCCTTAATAAATATCCTCTTCTCCTTTCTTTCTTGTGTGCAGGCATGCTGCCTCAGACACCTTCGCCATGTTTTGGAGGTTTGGAATGCCAACTACGTCACATATTGACACGCTACTAGAAAAAGAGGTAAGGTTCTTAATATATTGGGATTTCCCAGTGTGGGTGTGTTGAAATTCTTTTTGAGAAATCATGCATGGAGAAATTATTTTATAAAGGGGGGATGTTATTAGGGGGTGAAAAGGAATGTGCAAAACAAGGGAAGTGGGTTGTGCACATATGGTGTAAATGCTTGTAGGCAAAATTTTCCAGAAATCAGTTGGTGTATGAATGCCCTCATTACATTATTTGTAACTTCCCTTTGTGGCTTAGTGAGTTGTAGCTAGTAGTGTGCAACATCTTTAGCTGGCCAGCCATGTTAACCATCGTAATATAGGAGTGCATGAGCTGTTATTTTTCTTCTTTATTGTCATCCCTTTAAGAGATAGAGGAGGGTGAGGACGACCATACAATTTCTTCTGTTTTGTGGTATTAATGTTTTAATATTTGCAGCCTTATAACTTCTTGAGCATTCCATGGTTAAACTGGTATTTCCCTCAAGTTGGCTCATCAATTAAAAAGTGATGGGATAATTACAATTTTGTGGCACCCATCAATCAGCAGAAGATTATATGATTCATATGCTGCAGAGGAAGTAATTCATTTGGTGCCGCATACAAAGTAAGATAGTGAAGTGGAAGTCCTGCGAGATATGTGGGCTTAGTGTCCTCATTCCGCTTATCTTTGTGTCTGTGAAACCCTTGTTTATCCTGGAGGTTGACCTATCCATGGCAAAGCACAAGATGATGTAACTGTAACGCTTAGCCACAACTGTAGATATTGGGCAGTTGTAGGATTAGTACAGCATGCCTTCTTTTGACCCTGCCTGCTCATCCCCTGATGACACAACATCAAATCACATGCAACCTGCGAGTATACCAAATACTGTACACGCCGGATATTTGGCGAGGTTTTTATTTTCGCGAATTTCGCGAGTCAGGTGCTATTCGCGAAAATATTGACTCTGATCCCGATGTGAATGTGACGTACGCGTGTACACTTCTCCATTCAGTACAGGACTCCACGATTGCGAATTTAACCACTTGAGAAATCGTCGGGAATTCCCAATTCGCGAAAATTTAGACTCACGAAATATATGGCTAATACAGTAGTAAAGTGCCCATGAATCACTGCTGGTGACTTCCTTGTGACCAACAAATCCTTTTTCATATTGTGATTTATTGTGACACATTATGTCAGTGTAGAAAGAAGTTAGACAGTTCTCCTTTTGTGCACAATTTGTTACCAAACTGGTGTAATTATCTTTTCAGTCTCTGAATGTCCTCAAAATATCTTGTGCGTGTGTGCGTTTTTTGAATGAATAATGATGCACAAGAAATGTCCTGCATATCAAGTGTTGTAGAGATTTCTGTGTGACTGTGACTTTTATTAGGAGGGGATTATCAATCAAAGATTTTTGGGATTTATTTTGTGTGCAAAAGAATGAAAGAATGAATACGGTTGTGATGCAATGACATCTTTGCCTCATATAATGTGCATGTCATGGCGATGTCATCACAACCTACATAGTGTATATCACTGTTTTTGGAATACATAAAACATTAAAGTCCATACCTTACTTTTTGTAACATGTCAATTTCTAATGAAAATGTGGCTGTTCATTACATCTGACTCTAGTTACAAAAATCACATTTAGTTAACATGGGGTTTCAGTCCACTTCAATGCCTACTGCCAAATGCATTTCTGAAGAAAGCCACATACATTTGTAAATACCAAGTTACATGTACATGCTACTCACCTGGCATTGACTTCTTTGCAATTGCTGCATCAGGTGGTTCTTCTAGAACACCTGTACAAAATCATTGTGCCCTCTTTTCTCCCTCTCTTTTTCCCCCTCTCCCCATCACGTAAATGGGATTTAGTGTTCCTGATGGAGGGGATATCGGTGTAAATGATGCGATTTCCATTCCTAACTGAAGAAACGGAAGACTCACATGCAGTCATATCCTGAACGTTGGCTCGGTCTTGCTAGAGCCTGGTTTATTGCTTTTCAACATGACACTTAATGTCGCAAACCA
Source organism: Diadema setosum (assembly GCA_033980235.1). Classification (NCBI taxonomy): domain Eukaryota; kingdom Metazoa; phylum Echinodermata; class Echinoidea; order Diadematoida; family Diadematidae; genus Diadema; species Diadema setosum. Next base: position 30,638,814 of record CM067061.1, on the reverse strand, counting down.
TATCATCATGTGCCTGAGCATCTCCCCAAGTTTTTATTACTGAACTGTAGAAACTTTGGCTTATGCATTTGTTTTTATCTATATTCTCTTGTCCACTATTGCAAGAACAAAATTATTGCATATTGTATTATTATTGCCATTACTCTCTTGCAGGAGTTTGTTGTATTGAGATGTAAGAATATTTTGAGTAGAACAATGAAGGTCTGCCAAGATGTGGGACATGAAGGGGTTTGGTTTTGTTTTTTGTGGGAAGGGAGCTAAAAAGTAACTTCATCTGTTTTAAAACAATTATTTGTGAACAGTAATTTTGCTGTTTTTCCATTGATTGCTTCTTCAAAGTAGCAATGAAAGGAGCAGGCGAAACCTCACTGTTTGTTGGTTGATTGGTTGGTTCAGGGGAGGGAGAGATCTAATTTGTATTCTCCAAGGCTAGTGTACCAGCACTCAGTTGATGATATTCTTTATCTCATGATTTTTACATGCTCTCAATTTATTTTGATTGAATATTACAGTATTGGTGAAATGTCTGAGATTGTTAACCCTATGAGAAAGCATTTTCAACTGATTCATCTATATGTGCTAACAATATGTTCTTTCATATTGCTTCATTCCAATCAGGATGTGAATCTTACAGAAGTACTAGAGGAAGACGACGTATTGCAAGAATGCAAAGCACAGAACAAGAAACTAGTTGACTTGTAAGTAAATTTTGACCTTTGTAAAGGAATGCCTGTATTTCGAATCTTGTAGATAATGAGTATAACACTAGCTCACATATGTATAAAATGACTGTCAGTGGCAGCTCAATGTCTTAATTTGTGAAGTATAGATCGCAGTGATAAACTGGCATTAATCTGAAGAAGTTGGTGCAATGGACCTCAGATTTGTATTGCAGTAATATCAGTAGTTGTCACTTAAATGGTATGATGTTGTAGCTAATAGAGTACCCTACAAGGATGGACAAAATGAATTGTCAATATGAATTGCTGTTTGCCATACAGTTTAGTAGCTGCTCTGAGTTTAAGAAGCAGGATTGAGTTTTGTGGAGAACAATGAAGCACCACTGATTGTTATAATCCAATCATTGCAAGATCATCCTGTACTTACTGCAAGGTATTGATGTTAGATTATGTCCATTCATGTACTCACACAATTACCTGAAAATCTGTAAGATGACTCAGTGCATAATGTAAGTGACTTGCCAGCCTAGCTGTTACGTAATACTAATTAATGCGAGGATAGACTGCTAGATGCGGTGTGAAAACAAAATGGACTGTACTCGATCAGGTCCCTGAGACAGCATGGTCTGATGCTTTGTTGTGAACCATTTCATATTAGAGAGTGGTGGTCAGTGTCAATTTGCATTTCTCTATCTAGTTGTAAATGTGTATGTTTCAGTGGTGTGTCTCCTGATCAGGATGAAAGTGTGAACAAGAGCATTATGTAATATACTTGTAATTGTCATAGTGTTGTTGCACCTTTGAGCTATGTTTACATGTTCCAATAATCATGCAATGCATGAGGAATGTAATAGTGTGCTTTGTAAGTGCTTTTTAGGTGCAACTTTCACCTGCCATTCAGTGATCACATCATACAGCACAATACCTTGAGGCAGGAAGGTGTTACAGAGATGGAGTGGCAACTCTTCGTAATTCATGCAAACACATGTTTGAGTTCAAGGCGTTACAATGGGATGTCTAGCATTCCATTACGCTTTGAAGTCATGCTCGGCACCGCTCTAGTTGTAAGACGAAGTTCGGAGACGAAGAGCGCATTTCACCTTTCGTTGAATTACAAGCTTTATTTCACCGCAAAATTTTAAATGAAATACCCGAATTGATTTAGAATAATTTAGGAAAGAATTCAATATTATTAACATGTATTTCTAGTTTCTTCGTAATTCGCAAATCGAAAGGAAATGAAAATTAGGCCCTCTTAAAAACCTAATTTTTTTCTATAATGCGCATATTTCCGCATGTTAATTTTCTATCTGTTAATAAGGGGATATTTTGATCTTTCAAATAAGGGGATATTTTGATCTTTCAAATAAAGTACTCCGTTAAAGCGTGTTCCAGCGTGTTTTTAAACTATTTGCTGTTAAAATTGTGAGTTTTACACTGCATTTTGATTCGCTGCTCCAATTCAAGGTACACAAATTCATTGTTGCCATCACATTGAAAGAGAGAGCGAATTGCAGTAGGAGCAAATATTTCTAGATGTGAGAGCGCTAGTCTGGATTATTGATGCTCTCTTTTGTCAAAGCACATGGGTAACACCTGTAGTTGAACGCATAACTTATCGGCGGTGCCGCGCATGACTTCAAAGGAGAGCTTTAGTTGCCTCTCCTTCTCTAGCACCTCCCTGCTTGAGGCAACCTTAGAGAACAACAGCCACTCAGAGTAGATTACTTGTTTTCTAATGTTATGCTGTCTATGAAAAGAGCTGGTGAGAACTTAACTTTTAAATACTTTACTGTAAAGCAAGATATTTTCTCATGATTTTTTATGTTTTTTATGTTTGTTTGGTTTTTTTTTTTTTTGGCAAGAAATTTTGGTGAATAAGAGCTTAACAACCTTTTTTTTTTTTTTGCAGCATGAAATTTCCATAAATTGTCACTGGCATTCAATGCATACAGTGTAGACATGAACTTTCGCCTGCATTTTAATTTTGAGAATCTTGGCTTGATGTATAGGGCCCCAATTTTGGCTTGATGTATTGGGCCCCAATTTTTCTTTCTCTTCTTTCTTTAAAACAACAACAGCAATCTTGGCTTGTGAAATTCATTCACAAAATTTTAGATATTAAAATGCACACAAATATTCCTGGTTTTACAGTGCGCTGTCTGGAATTTTATGAAAGACTGAATCGGAACAAACTGTGAATAGTGCTTTATACATGCTGTTGGTGCCAGCAAAGTAGTCAAATTGATATTTCCAAGCCACATAGTAAAGGAAATGTCTTAAGAGATAAATACGTAGGCTAACAATAAATGTGTTCATTGCAGAGTTGTTTGGATTTGCTAGGAAGACATTCATTCACTACCCTAGAACATGCTTTGTTTGTGTTTAGCCTTGTGAGGACAGATGTAATAGAGGAACTAGTCAACCTGATCACAACTGAGCCGTCCCAAGACCTCCATGAGTCAGTACAGTACAAGAACCCCAACATGGCCTGTGAGCTCCTCACAGCTGATGTGGCTGCTATATGTGACAAACTCGCAGATACCGAGGTGAGTTGGTATTTAAATACCTGTATGTGATGTTTGTTCTACACCAGTAAACTGTTTCCCTTTATAAGAGTCTGTGAAATCTATTGTATCTCATTATAGGGAAAGCATTTGTCATTGAATTAGTTTTGATAGAAGCTGAAGAGAGAGAACTACATTGTAATGACCAGTATCGTATGTGTGTCTACACAGAAGGGCAGTGAGGGACTTGGGGAGTGTCCAGCTACACATTTTGCTTGTTGATTCATTTTTTTTTCCAAACCTGCAGTTTTGTTATGCTGTATTCAATTTTAAAATTAATGATTTCCAAAGTTGAAGAATGTTAATGTCTTGGAAAGATGTACCTGATTATAATTTTATTTGGTTAGTTTAGTTTCTTTTTCTTTCTCTCCTTTTGTGCTATATTATCTTGTTCAGTGACAAAATGTATGTTTTGCTGTATCCAACATTGATCATGCATTGAAGCAAGCGATATGTACAAGGCATCATATTTTAACACCGAGTATGCCATGTCTTGTCACGTCCACAGACGGCATTCACTAAGCTCTGGTCATTTCTGGACAAGCCAGCACCACTCAACCCCCTTCTAGCAAGTTTCTTCAGTAAAACGATAGGCTCCCTGTTGTCAAGAAAACCAGAAGTGGTTGTGGAGTACATCAAAGGCAAAGAAGACTGCATAGGTGTTCTCCTGTCACATCTAGAAGTCTCAGCAGTCATGGACCTCATCCTTAGGCTAATTACCTGCATCGAGTCACCCGAAATTAGGATAGCATTCCTCAATGTAAGTCCAAAGTCAGTTGTGTCAAGCTACTCGTATCCATTCAAGTGTTGCTGTATAGTTTCAGAACTCAAAAGGATATAACACTTCCATTTCTAAAGAATTTGCACCTTCTGGTTCTCCATTGACAATTATTCATCATATCCTACATCCATTAATTCATTAATTCAGTCATTCATTTATTCATTCGCCGTATTTATCAGAATTTTGCCTTCTGCAATCAAGACACTTATTGTAAAAAGGCAGTTCCTTACCATACCAATGTGCACGGCAACATGTCACTAGCTTTTGAAAAGTGTTGTGAAGAGTATAGGAAAAATGGTAACAGACTACTGTGTCAACAATGTCATCTTATCAGTTTTTCAAGTCAGTTACCTTTATGGCATTTCCATGCGCTGTCACAAGAAAGATGACGCATCAGTGTTTTTGTAATGTAATTCTTTCTATACATACTGTATAAGCTGTTATTTTTGTGACAGATGTCCCAGAAATTTTTGCGAGATGTTGTTTTTTGTGACTTGACACCGAGGATATTGTAGGTGCACTATTACCCTAGCGTATGACGACATTTTTGCATGTGAAATTTACGGTTCGATAGTGATTTGCGAAATTCGTGAAAATTAAACGCCAGCGAAAATAACAGCTTATCCAGTACTACGTCATCCAAGGGATTTTAAAGTGCGACATATCAAATAATCTCACGTATGTATGGTATGTATGTATAGTATGTATGTTTGTATACATAAATGTGCTGACATTCATAATTTAACCAACTTTTCTTGGTCATTCTTCCATCCCCTTCCCGGCAGTGGTTAAACGAGCAGAGATTCATTCAGAGACTAGTAGATCTTATAGATGCTGAGCAGTCAGAGGACACACACAGCAACGCAGCACAGACGTTATGTGACATTGTCAGACTCTCCAGAGAGCACATGTCACAGCTGCAAGAATGTGCCGAGAACGATCCTCTCCTCACGGCTGTAGAAATGTGAGTGTATTTGCTTTTTGAAGCTTGTATTTCCTTTTGCAAATGTCACAAAATTTTGCACTGCTGAAGAGATATGTTTCCAATGTCGTATATGAAATTTAAAAGGAATAATTCTAGAGCTTTGAAAAGGGATGAATAGTTAACCCCACATGACTCGAGAATACAGCTTTCTTTTTTACCAGGAATAACAATTGGATATTTTTTTGGTCTGAATAAGTGAAGTGGAAGTCTTTAGAATTTGTACTTCCTCGATCATTAGAAAGTTTCCAGTTTTATTTGAGGAAAAGTCTGAATTATCTACCTCTACAATATACCAGCATATGAAAAATATTTCATTTTCAGGATTGCTGTGAAAAGGGGCATGCAAACTTAAATTCAAAGTTGATTTCATTTCCATCTGTGGCTGATAGACAGAGCAACCAAGTTGTTCTGTCCATGCTTTTGCACAACTTGTTACTGTACAGGTGTGGTGTTTTTGTGAATTGATCAGTTCCATCGAAAACTTGACAAAAGATTGCTCATGTGTCTGATTGAAAACATCAGTTTGTAAAGCGAATAGGTGTGGTGAAACTTCATACAGTTTTTTCCCGCAATCAATGACTGATATTGCCTCAACTTTCCAATCACTAAAAAATGGGGGGGGGGGGGGGGGAGGGAAACACTTGTTGCTTTTTAGAACTTCCATTGTTTGATTAATGTAGTGAAGTCACATAACACATTATGTGTAACTGTTTGTATTTCATTTATTTATTTATTCATTTTGTTGGTCTTTTACATTCTTTTACAGGGAGGAGACAGTGTCAGAGCTGCTAGAACACATGTTCAAAGGAACATTATCAGAGTCTGCAATAGTCAATGGTATTTCAATTTTGCTGTCATTACTGGAGTTTAGGAAACAAGGGTGAGTGGTCTGTATCATACACATCTTTTATAATACTGTTGAGTTTTATTCCAATGCATGCAGAGGGAGAGAATATAGTTTGTGGCAATACTGTACAAATACAAAGCTTCTTTTTTCTTTTTTTTTTTTTTACTTCTCTGGAAATGGGGGAGTTTATAACAAGGTCTCAAAGCATCTTTTGTTATTCGAATTGCAATGGAGTATTATGTGAAGGCATCGCCTGTGAGTACTAGTATATGGAAGTTTTAAGCAACCTGCATTTAACCTGTGTTGGTGAAGAACTAGTAGATAATATTGAATGCCACTCATACTGACCTTGACACACTACTTTAGAGTGAGTAATTGCAGCTCAGGTAATTATTTGTTTACACCTGTCATTTCTTGGCTTCTACGTCTTCCTTCTGCTGGGCTTTATCGATGAAGACAAATAGGCCAACTGTTGCCCCGGTTGCGGTTGCAATCTCGGGCGTGTCAGTGGCAAGTCATGCATTCGTAGCACAGTGCTGCATTTTTTTTCCCCCTGTCTTTTCACAGGAGGGTATGCCGGAATGTGTGATCACATGTTACCACATGTGTATGTGAATTATAGCCACAACAGTAGGCTGTTCAGAGGATCTGTGTATTGATAGCTATGCATGGGCCCACAGGTCTCTCAAGATTTATGATTTTGCTCTGGAAGAAAATCAAAAGGTGATATTTATCTCTCATTACACTACTTTGCCATGACCTTCCAAACCCATGCCTCATGCGCTATTATAGCCCCTGAGGGAGTCTTACAAATGAGAACAAAGTGCTCCCCTCCCAAGTATTCCAGTTTTTGCGGTAATCATTGCTGTAAACCGCGACACGTCATTGCTTGTAATTGGGACTCTCATCCCGCCTCGCGGATGATCCCCACAAAGATGATGAGGCTGTGGATTTGTGAAATAGGGATAAGCCTGCTTTTTAATAACTTGTGCGATGGAGATATATTCCTCGGAATGAAAAGAAAAGGGAACTTGGATTAGAGCAGTCTATATGGCCTACATTCTTTCTACTTCATATGGAATGACCTATAGCAGAATTTGAGATTGAGGAGTGTGTGACTTTGAAAAAACAAACGCATGCTTCTATCCAGAGTAAGCTTTAAAAAAGACAAAAATTGATATAAAAATGTCATGCATCTTC